>JAAGNO010012692.1:19458-59408 GCA_033439905.1 Ceryle rudis | reverse complement strand
ATATTTGATGTTACCTTGTTAGAAGTGCTTTGGCAAAACTGTACGAGAAAAACTGAGTGACAGATAAGCCTGAATGACTGCTCTGCGTCAGCAAAGGACTAAATTTAGGTCTCTAGACAAGAGAGGATCTCCAACCGGTAGGTAGGCTTGAGCAGCCTCTGAAAAACCTTAGAAAACTTATACAGTGAGAAAGGAAAACATATAGTGGCCATAATCAAACCAAGATTCATAATGAGTCTAATATATAGTCAAATAGTAAGTTGAACTACTTTAAGTATAAAAATAAGGGGCAGGTGAAGGAGAAAAAAAGGCTAACCTGTTTTCTCCTATACTAGAGGTGCACATCCTTCAAGCTGATGCCTGCTCTGAGCCCTAGAAAGCAATTTCTATCTTCTTGGACAGGCAGCACTCGCTCTATCAGATAGTGCAGAGTGCAGTGGGAACACCTGGCCCTACTGCGAGATCACGGTCTGGACTGCACATCAACTGCCCTGAAAGCCAATCTTAACAGGAAAAGGCAAATATAAAACCCACCTTCCCTGCCCAGCTCTCACAAAGTCATGCTATGGGCACCCTCATGGCAGCCACCAGATTCTGCTCCAGTAGCAGTTGCCTCTACTTTAAGGTTTAAGTGTTCATATTATTTCTTGCAAATTTTTTTTAACGTCTGGGAGCTTTATTACATGCTCTGCAGCCATCCAGGCACTTATCTTGCAGTGCTTCTGGAATTATATTAGGTTTTCCCCCTTAGGATAACATAATGAAATCCTTTGCATTTACAAATTTGAAAATAGGATACGAAATAGAAGTCCAGGTTCATGCTCTTAAAAGCAACAGTGGTTTTAGACATGAAGACCTACATAGGTCAGTAAAATTGAAAGCTAATGAAGTCTTCTCAAAATGGGAAAAATACCTTTCCGCTCTGTTAAGCATTAAAGAATTAATACAGTGAGTTGTATTGAAGTCTCTTCTGGAGAACTTCAGTGTTAATCTGAGCAAAATGTCATGGAAAAGGACAAATGACTGTGCTCGATTTCTCTGGGTATGGTAACATCTGATGGGGGGGAGGGAACACAACACACAAAACACACTCACTGCGGTTCCCAAAGCCTCAGCCAGGATTAGGGCTCCATTGGTTACGTGCTGTAAAAAGGTCAATGCAAAAAAAAAAGTTTCAGCCCTGAAGAGTTTACAAATATGCGCAGGCAGTGGAGATACAAATACCTAGTGCCTAAGCAAGAAATCCTCTTCATCCACTACTCCTAGACACCATTTAATTTAACCTTAATTAGCTGGCTTATTTCTTCTAGGCATCCCAGGCAAAGTATGTATCTTGAGGACAAATCTGAAAGTGAGGTCCCCCAGATCAAGGCAATCCACGCACAGCAGTAACGCTGGAGGTCGAACACCACATGGCTAGGAGCTGCCAAAATGGCTTTTTGACTTTCCCATCACTGCCTATTCAGGACTGCCTTTTTTTTTTACAGTAGGCTTACATCAAATGCCCATTTCACCACCCAGCTTCTACATGTTTCCCGGCATCCACTGCTGGCTGCTTGGCTCCATGAGCCACATGAGGAGCATACAGGAAAGAAAACAGTGTGCCACTCTCAAGACCTTAGCCTCACAGTAGTCTGCTTAAGGATTCTCTGTTTTTGCCATCAGAAAGGAGAGCTACAGGATGGGTAGAAACACGAATGATCACTCTCACCTCCAACAACCGACCAGAGCTGCAACAAGCGGAAGGATGAGGGGCATTTAATCCTTGTGGCATGTCTGGGAAAGCCTACCTACCCTTCTCCCAATCCCTCATGCACTAAATAGACTTCAGGTTTAAGTGCTGGAGCTTTTTCAAGATTTTCATCTTAGTTTTAAGGCTTTTTTAGTGGCTTCAGTTCTAGATATACTTCAAAATTTAAGCTTTGCTGAACCCTATCTGAATCTTAGCACTTGACCTCTTTGTTTTGTTTTCTATTATTTCAGAATTTGAATTTAGAAGCAATGATCTGTATTTGCAAAGCTCTAACTCTGCACTCCCAGATGTACAAAAAAAAACAAACCAAAACCCCTTTAGCAATAGAGAGCTTGTGGCTGCAGGCAGGAAAGAAAGGCCAAAATCATACAAATCTGATGAAGTTAGAGATGGCATGGAAAGCATTCAAAGAGAGAAGCTGCAATGCACAGAAAGCAGGATGCCTTTCCAGCTGTAAGGGGAACCACATTATGGCATCACCAGGCTGAAAGGCAAAGGAGAGTTCTGTACAAAACCATCCTGTAATACTGGTTTGCAAGGACTTCAGTCCTTAAAAGGACTAAACTTTGTGATGTCAAGTCTCTGGAGTGACACTTCACCAGGTAGTCCGAACTACACATATCCCATAGAAATTAGAGAATCACCATTCACACTGGTTATTTGTAAGAGACCAAGCCATAAACTGAATCTCTTTTGTACTATAACATTGCCACCAATAAATATGCCCATGGTGGACAACGTGCCTTATAGAAAATCCTCACCCTTTAGACAAACGACCTATAAGCTGTAAAAGAGTTTAAACAAATCCAGGGATTTCCCAGGAGCACACATCCACCCACCTCGCTGGACTGCATGGCTTCCTTCTATATGGCTGCACTGCAAAAATAAAACCAAGCTTCCAAAACCACATCGTTTCTCATTCAACAAAGCACAGTGTCCTCAAGGGCACGCCCCCACACTCTGGTTTTACATAGTGTTCATTTATGAAGTGCTTAGAAATATCAAGAGGATTGCTTTTCAGGCCCTACAGAGCTCCTGCTCTAAACTACACAAGATAAACAAAGATGGGGAGATAGCAAGTGAGGGGACCGGAGACAACTGGCCATCTACAGATGAATTCCTGATGGAGCCGTGAATTTTATGCAAAGAGAACTAAAACAGCAAGGCCTTTCACAAGTTTATTGTTCTCTGCTAGTGTTAAGGGAGTTACTGAGCTGGAGTATTACCCTCTTCTTATAAGTAGTACATGACATTACTGCATTGTATTACCCATCGTCAGTCTTCCTGCTTTTTTGTTATAACAATCATTTGAAAAATGACCCTTCTTGTTTTGGAGTTTTGGTTTTCTTGACGTGTAGCAAAAGTCGAAAATGGAAAGAAACAATGACTTGAGGGGTTTTTTATTACTTGTATTTTCCTGTTTGGTGTTTTTCCTTGGTATCTTCCTCCAAAGTTCAGACCTGCCATAACTTACTCTCACCATGTGGTGCTGGGTGAGACACAGGTTTGCTCATACACTTTTTCTCAAGCTTCATTCACACTGAATGCGTGCCAGAACTCACCATTCATAAAATGAACAACCTTTCTAATCAGTGTGTTAAGGCCCTCTCCCTAAAATCCATGTAAAAAGAGACTACAAAAAAAAATCCAGGGCAAAACATACAAATAGCTTCAGCAGGAGAAATAAGCCCATAACCCAGTTCTTCAACAATGTGCACAGAGAAATTTGTATAGAGAGAGTAACTGCAATTGCAGTGACTAAAATAAACCTTAAGACAGAAGATGAACATAAATCCTTCCAGGCACAATGCTTATAAATGCAGAACAACTTTCCCCATAGCTATACTAATTTTGTATATCTAGTCAAAAGTAGGAGGCTGTAGGAATTAGGGTAAGTAACACATCCCACATTTATTTTGCAGACACACAGGAAAGTGATACCACCAACAAAAGCCATTGACTGTGGAAGTGAGAGGATGCAAGGAAACAAGAAACCCCGCTTCAAACATGTGGCAGCAAACAAGTCACCAGCATATTGCAGCATTGTGTTTGCTGCCACAGCTGAGTTTAAAACAAAAATTGACAGAAAAGCCCCACAGATATTTGTGTACAATGATCTGAATTTATGTAACTTGCCGAAGGTTGTTTTGTCACTAAATTGATTGCTTAAAAATAAAATTAAATATCCCTCACGCAGCATTTCCAGGTGATACTGCTTCCCAGCTGCGTCCTGTCTGCAAACAAAACCATATGCTGCTGCTCAATTACAGATATGCAGGAGTTTCTTTTGGCTCCAAGGGATGGAAAGGAGGTTTAAAGGCATTTTGTGTTGGCCTGGCTCTACCATTGCTCTCCTCCAAAGGCATGGAGGTAACCCAGCAAGCCACCCTCAGGAACGCCCGACACACAGCACGAAAAACAAACAAAAAAACCCCTTCACGACACCCTTACCGCCCTCGAAAAAAATGAGAACATATTTAACTGCAGCGTCAGTCTAAAATCCCTTCTTTTTTTCTTTCAACAATGTTGGAAACTTCAGTATTGTGGCCTTCACATACAAGAGCCCACCAAACAGAAGTCAGGGGGCTGCTACAGGTGCAGGTTACACTGCAGCAGAGGGGCCGGGAGCCTAGCGCAACACAGGCTAACAGAACATCACTGATTTAATTGACTGATGATTTAATAAAATGCTCTGGATATAGATTAACTCACTTTGCTTAATGTAGCTGAGCTTCCTGGCAGCAGGAACTGGCACAGCACTGTTTCTGGGCTGGGAGCTGGCTGCCCAAGGGGCTGCACCCACTGCTGCTCTGGGGTCACCCATGCCTTTGCCATTTTCCCAGCCACACCACTTCCCTTCACCAAATTTATCCCATTATCCTTCCCAAAATAATGAAGCTTAACACAAAGCTAAACTACAGGCCAGCGTATACACGTATTCATTAAAAAAAAAAAAAAGGCAAGCTTAAGCCTTTTCCATGATATATTAAGTCCCTTACGCAGCTCTGCCAGCCCTGTCTTACTCCAGAGATGAGTGCATAGTCAAACAGCCTTAGTCCCAGGACTAAGTTATTTCTTCTACACCATTTTATCTCATAATTGTCAAAAAAATTATTTTATGGATTACCCAATTCCTACCCAATGCCTGGAAAGAGATGACAGTGTAGGGTTATTAAAAGCTGCACCGTTCCCCATGCCTAGCAGAGGAAGGCTGGAATCTCTCTCAAATGTGCACATCTGGTTTCCCTGCTCCCATCTCTTCACCCATTAGTAGGTATTAAAAAAAAAAAAAAAAAGGAAAAAAACCAACAACAAAAAAAAAACCCACACCACAAAACTCAAATCACAGCAGCTACCACTCTGCAGTCCATATGCCTAATTTCAAATAAAGATTTGCAAAAGTTGGAAAAACAGAGAGTAAAAGGATTATTAGCTAGCTCTAATTATACAAACTGATCTCATCCTCTTGTCATAAGCCTCTTTCCTGTGTCCGGAATCTATTTGTGCACCGTAAAGACCAGCCTTTTGTAAATGTCTAAGGGTCATCAACACAGGGTGATTAATTTCCCATTACAATACACACATACTGTCAACCAATTCACTTGTACTAATATATAACTGCCCTTGGTATTTTTTTTTTCCTTTAAAATATTTCTCATGGAAAACGATATTTAAGATACCGATTTGCAAAATCTAAACAGCATTTCAAAAGAAGCTATCATCCCGCTCTAATAAAATTAAAATCACAGACCACATCTTCATTTCAAGTAGCTACATCCTAACAAAGTTAAGAGCTAACAGTCAACTTGAATTCAACTGCAGCATGTACGCAAAAGCACACGTATGTTTATACTCAACGAAGTCCTCCAACAGGTTCTGAGCCAGCTGTTTCACATATGCACGTGACATCTATCCCAGGCTCAACTATTAACTTCCAGAAGTCCTTAGCAGACACTGTAGATGCTTCCTCAAAATAAGGAAAATCCAGTTTATACCTTTCATTACACTTTGTCGTTTTAATACACATTTTGGCTGTAAATTGCGGGGAAGCTCTCAGTGATAACCAGCTCCTATTTGCAAGACTGATTATTGACTTCAGGTGCTTAACTAGGAACTTCTCACAAAGCTCCCATTTTCAAAGGACCAGTAAAACTGTAATTTTCTGCAGAAACGGGGTCCATCCCAGAGGGTATCAAGCTGGTCAGCCAAAGCACCATGGAAGCTGCTAGTCACCTCTGAAAACAGAGATGCATTACGTGGCACCAACACTGCCTCTGGGTGCACAGCACCAGGTGAAGAACAGTGGACAGGAAAGCACAGAATCTGGGGAATATTTCACCCCAGTGTATAAAAGGATAAACCCAGTGGATAGCTGCCATCAGAACAGAAACACTGAAGCCTTACATAGGCAGTAGGAAGAGAGCAAAGCCTCTCTAACTGGATTACAAACAACTCTTGATTATAGCATATATCCTAAAACCAGTCTTCTCCACCTTACTATTCTCCCGACTCTCAGGGCTGTGTTGTTTTAGGAACTACACTTCTGCAAAAGACACAATACCCCCAAGCCCTAGAGCTGACCGATAAGGCCCTGCCTCTCTCTGTGCCCCCAAGCCACAGCACTTGCACTGCACTCCCCAAAAGGCAGGCTGTTGAGTAGAAAACAATTCATGAGGCCCAAAGCAACATGTGTGTTTTTATGCTGACAAATATTATTAAGTACTTCCCAGTATTTGCAAGCCAGGTAGTTATCCAATGCATATTTTAATAGGGCATGCACCAACCTTAACAGCTGAAGCCACAAGTAGAGTTGGAAAAACTGGCATCAAGACCAAGATCTAAGAGACGCCTCCACTCCCATTTTGGTCAGAACAGCTTCAGTGCCCAGCTTTTTAATGTGCTTTTCCTCCCTAAAGAGCACATCAGACTCACTTTTGCCTTCAGGCTCTTTGCAAATGTTCCTGCTCTGCAGCTCTAGGCGTCACAGACTTACTCAGGGAAAGCCTGGTTGGCACTTTTTTTCCAAAGAGGAAAACTCCATCAGAAAATTCAGGTTTCCTACTGGAGAATCTTTGCTAAACCTACTCCCTGAGGTGCAGCACAACAGCATCTGCCACTGCAAAATTAACTGTTTCTTCTTAAGTGCTCCTCTTCTTTCAACTCATCTGGGAAAACATCCTCATCTGATCAATCCTTTAGGCAGCCACAGAAATGGAGCATCTCTTCTGAGGCATGACAGTCTCAAAACAAGCACAATTCGCCTAGCGAGGGAAATGGAGTCACCTGGTACTGCATCCCCAGAGAGGAAGCATTAGAGCTGCACCTCTGTTCCTAGGACACTATGCATCCAGGGAACACCCCACAGAAAGGAAAACCCTAAGAAACAGAAAATATTACATCTCTAAATAGACAAGAGAGAACACTCATTGAAATCTGATTTTTAAATTAATGCATCAAAAATATAAATAAGCACAATTTCTACCCAATTCCACAACTTCACCTTTTGGGTTCAAGCCTTTCAAGCAACTATCTTGTACTCAAAAAACCAAACTCTGCAAATGGACCCTCCACTTCACACCTGAAATAATTTCAGTTGCTTTTACAAAGTGGCCTTTCAGACTGGTCCCTCAGGAATTGAACGGGTTAAGTGCCCACAGGCCCTGGCCTCTCCAGTAAATCATTTATTACCCCATCTCGGGGACAAGCAGCTATGCAGAACCGAGAGCCCACGCTGTGCAGCTGTTCGCCAGCCAGGGAACTCTCTGCAATTATGTTCTAACACGGGATTAATCTTGGGGAGTGGAAATAGATCCCTTTATTACTAGGGTTTGTTTAGTGGGGTTGGTTTTTTTCCAAGTTATGAAGCTATTTTAAATGTTACAGAGCTCATTAACCTGAAGTTCATTAAGCAGTAACCACTGCATGCACAATTATGGAAATATTGGACCAGCAGGCAGAAAAAGGAAAAGGTATGAGAATGCTATTCCTGAACTCCAGTTCAGCTTTTTTTATTTTTTCCCCAGATCCTTCAGTGGAGACACACCCAGAAATAGATGTGATACAGAGGCTGGTTCCCGAGCAAGTCAGGTGAGAGAGCTCTTGCTGCCTATGCTGGGCCTCCCCAGAGATTTCTCTGCCGCTACTGGGCAAGAAATAAACCCCTCGGTCACCCCCAGGAAGGGTCTTGCATTGCATCTTCCTCAGCAGCAAGCACTGCTCGCCGCAAGCTCACTGTGCTCCAGAAACTAGCAGCAAGTCACAAAAGTGTACCAAGTCAAGCCACAAACTGCTTCTCTTACACAGTAACTGGTACTGTGCATTCCTCCTTTAAACATGGCCCCATACATTTGTCATCAACATCCGTGATGACCAGCTCCTAGCCAGCCACTTACTCTTTCCAAATAAAACATGTTTCATTCATAGTTTTGCCAAAGACTTCCATTTCTTCCTCAAGGTCTAGAAACACGTATAATTCCCCTACCCAACCTCACTGAAAAAAGGAAATGCAAATAAGTGCAAGAAACACTTGTCTCTCTCCAGTAACAGCAGTTTATGATTAATCCACCCAGCTGTTGCTACAGCTCAGGAACGCCAAATGATTTGCACCCAGTATCGTTAAAGCTCTGGTCTTCTCAGGCAAGACCATGGAAAATGTGAGACGCTGCAGAAGGTAAACAGGTTAAAGACAGCGGGAGGAGAAGAGAGGCAGACTGCAGCGGTTTTCCACCCTCCGTCAACAGCTCAAACAGGGCAAGTGCCCATTTCCAAGCAAGACTCTCGCAGTTTCTTTGCTTCAGGCTAACAGTTTTTGCAAATTCCAAGTCTTTTTGTAGAGAATGGGTGTAACTCCATGAGTCAGAACAGCTACTGTCAGTACTGCAATAACCGTACATTCATTTTTAGGTCAAACCCCATCTCCTGATCTGGTTTACCACACCAAGAAGCTGGTGTTAGCAGAAAAACAAACCTAGAAGCCTCAACGCCACAGCCGCTCCAAGACAGATGGTCGTCGTGCCAACTGGGAGGCATATTCAACCAGTGGCCAGCAGGACCTGAGCCCCATGGAGTTGAGCTCTGACCCTGACTGGCTCTCACAGAAATCCTCAGGCTGTAACCATGTGCCTGCCTCAGGGTCATGAAAACCGTATCTTAAAATAAGAGGGAAAACCAGCTGATGCTCCAGGTGTTAAATGCTGGTTTACACCACAGCATATGGTTGATGCAATGGACAAGACCACACACCCCTTTTCTTTTTTCCTTCCACCACAGAGACATAGTATTTTATGGCAAAATAACTTGTCAGATTTCCTTATAACTTGTGCTTTGATATCAGCATCCCCTCCTGCTGTCAACCAGATAGGCTGGGCAAACCCATTTCCCCAAAATTTTCACTTCAACCCTCGCGCTTGTACCTGAAAGAGCTGCCAAAACAATCTTACTTGAACTGCATGAAGCAGTACAGGTGGCTCCAAGATGTCCTTCAGGTCGTTCCCACACTGAGAAGGGAGGAGCAGGGCAGGTCACAAAACTCAGCTCCTAGAAGACAGGGAAGAAGGAGTCACCAGGTGCAAGGGATAGCAAGGCTAGTGGGGATCCCAACATCTAAACCAGTTTCACAGCACCTTCACTGAGGGGGATGGAAACCATCCTCTACCTCGCTAGCCATGGAGGAGGCATGCATTGCCTCCTGTGGTAGTCTAGTGTTGTGACCCATCCCAGGGGTCCATCCACATGGGCATCCAGCACCATCTGAGAATAATCGCGCTGCTGAGTTGTATTTGCTACTGTCCTGCTATTTGGTTTATCTCAAAGCTGTTGATCTGCTGTCCATCATCATGTTCCAAACCTCAAAGCTGGCCTTAGGTCCTTTACACCCATCTTAAGCACAAACCCTTCAGGACAGAGTTCATCAAACTATTAGTGATTTCCCTTGTGGCAAGGTATTTTAAAAGGAACAAAAGCACCAAAAGTAGATCATGGCAGGCGATGGTCACCAGATGAAGCCCAAATCTACCAGCAAGTCACTGCCAAACCCTTCTGGGTTGCTTCCACTTTTCTACAGGCTGATCTGGAACAAACCTACTCAGTAGATTCATCCACAGGGATGAATCTGATCTGTGAAGCACACCTGGAAAGAGCAGATAAAGTGGATTAAACGTCAAAAGGAGAAAAAACCAGGTTGGGCTTTAGCTCATTAAATGCAGCATGGTAGATTTTATTAGCTAAATCAAAGTCATCAGGGCACCTTAAGCCATCATTTGGTTACCGCACCAGGGAAGGTTGCGAGTACACACACATAACCAAACACAAGCACGACACAGGGACTGCCTCCTCCTGTTTTACCAGAGAAAGAAGGCTCTGCCCCTGCACTCTCCCCATTGGGAAAGAATCCGTAATCTGGGAATCTCACAGCCTGGGCCAACCTGCTGAGTTCAAAGGGCAATTACAAGCACAGAAGTTATAATGGCAAAACTAGTTACCGGCTGGGAAATCAATTGTACTGTGCAAGTTACCCAGGGAGTATACAACACAGAAAGATAATGCATTGCACAACAGATCTCCCTCCTTCCTCTACACAGGAACAGCATCATCTGGGCACCTCAATGTCAGTTTCTTACAATGTTTTCTTCAGATTTATTGCTAAAAGTCTCTTTCATCCATTCCACTGGTGGGGTTCCTGCTGAGAAATGCAGAGTGTTTCGCAAGGTACTATAGGGGCACGCTGAAAGCATTTTACTACAAATATATACATTTAAACAGAGAGCAAATTGGAAAAAGTTCACCCTCTTGCTCCTCTTAAAGTATCAGGATTGTGCATTAGTTTCTTCTTTGCACTATCATGCATTTCTTAATTATATTCCTATGGCAAACTACTGGAGGTGAATGAGGAATCACCTGAACTATTAAATCCCAATCAAGAGCACGCAAACCCTCTTTGGATTCATTAACCAGTAAAAACCACCCTTGCAGTCACAAACAGACTGGAACTTCCCTCCGGCATTCCTGTAGTATTACTTTCAGGACCACGTTTTAAAAGATAGTTACTGTTTGATAAAGCAATGATTAACTATGTTAAGCAAGCAACAGTAACCCAAGGCTCCTCCTAGCCATTCCACGTCAATCTCCAAGTAACAGCTCTCTCTAAGGCATATACTACAGTACAGTGGTTCATTCATTTATGAGACACTGATAAGTTGGCCTTTAATACCATACTTGAAATATTTTGGCAGAGAAAGCAGGTTTTGTACTGCTATTCCTTTGAACTGACAAGCAATCCAGGTACAGCTAATGCTGCTAAAGTAGATAGTAGGCTGTGAATCACTGGAGGCTTTTCATCATATCCACTAAGGAATGAGGGTGTGAATGGAGAAGCACATGCAAAGCTTGCTTGGATGCTCATGACTTGGAAAGTATTAGCGAGTGGAGAAAATCAACTAGCCTAGCAATATAAAAACAGTAATAGAGATCATAAAACTCTTCCTTCAAGATTATTTTGTTTGTTTTTATTCTGTAGGAATTTATATTGCTACAGGAAGAAGTAAAGAATATGACGAAGTCTTAGATAAGTATTTTAGTTCCGTATGTAAAGAGCCTGCACAGCCTATAAGGCTGTCAACATCAAAGAATCAATTCCCTGAAAAATCGATTTCTGCTTCCCGTGAACCTGCTATGGGATAACTCCCGCATGCCTATGCACACCCAGTTCAGAAGGATTTCCCCACGTGGATTTCTTCTCCTCCTCGTCCCTTACTGGGAAATCATTACCAAGTGTAGAACAAACACTGATGTAGCTCTAACCACCGTAAAAAGATAAGTTTTCAAAACTTTTGCTTCATGGATATGCTCATACTGCTTTATAAAGAAAATAACCTGTTCTGCATCATCACAGGAAGATGACTACATACAGTATCTTTATAAGGAAAACTGTAAAAAGCAAACAGGTTCTTACACTCTTCTGTCAACTTTCCCATAATCTGACCTGAAACTCTCCAGTTACTGCCCCCAAAAGGCCTATAGTCACAAAAGCCGGGATATCACACAGTGGTCACTGAAGTAGATGAGAATGTAAAGGACAGTCCTTCTGACACTTGCCTTTACACAACCTATTCTGCTTGGATTTAATAAAAATAGGGGAAAACAAATCAACTTGTTTTCTAAGACAGATAATTTGATGGCCGATTGGTCATGCTCTTGCTCCCTACATACTGAGGTAGCTAAAGCAGAAAGTACTTATGCCACCGTTGAATTACTGAAACATTTAGGGAAAAGAGGGAAAGAAATTTTAAGGACAGCATTACAGTTATTTACAATTTCAAAACCACAAAGTAACTGGTCCTGTGGATTATATATGTAGTTCCTGTAATAGAGAAGTTCTTTTCTTAAGAAAGACCCCAGCAGGTTAGAGGTTACCTACATCTGATGCTTCCTTTACAGGCAGTGAAGCCAAGCATCAAAAGCTACATTTCTAAATTAAATGAATGGCAGCAACTAACCTAGCAAAAAAAAACCCCAACACAAACCAAACAACAACAAAAAAAACCAACACACCACCACAGATCAACCAACACTAACAAAGGAGTTACCCTGTGTTGAGAATCTGTTTAGTAGCAATCAGCTGGGGTTCTCAAACACAAATACTTGGTAGAGCCCCAACACTCGGACCTCAAGGTCCAGTGGCTCTGATGGTTCCTACCCAGCCAATGCCCACCCTTCCCAAACACTGCTCAGCAGAGGCACAGAGGAAACCACTCCTTGCTCTTACCCACCCCCCGCCCCTCCCCCCCAAACACAAACCCATTTTATTTTTCCAAGAAGCATTGCGTGGTTTGTTGCTCTGCCAGCTGATCACTTTGACATGTCAAACAAGTTCTCACCATCTGGTTGTAATTGCCATGATTAAGTCTTCAACAAAATCAAAAAACTGCACCAAGATCAGGGCACTAACAGTCTAGAAGATGAACTACTGGTTTGGGGGGGATTATTTGATACAGCTGGAACCTTTTGATAGCCAAGGCACCCAAACACAGCCAATCCCACAGCTATGGCACCCAAACAAACCTCTGGAACATTTCCAAGTTTGGGCTCTTGCCTGCTATAAAACCTCCTCGCAATTTCATATCTAATGATGTCAAGGAAAACATTGCTTCTCCTCCTCAGCTCCCAAATTGCCAAGTGCTCAACCACATACTGCTGTTATCTTTTACTTGTAATAAACAGCCTACACTTATATGCCATGATACTCTTATTACAGGATATCTTTTTCCTACTTCTACTGCATCTCCCAAGAGAACTGTCTCACGAGACTTTTTCGGAAGTTTGTCCCATGGTCTGAATCCTGTTTCCTAATTCCATAGGGAAGAGAGCCTGGTCATTCTGCTCAGACAAGGCATTTCCCACAGTCACGTGTTATGAAGCCACATTCAGAACGGCAACTTCTTCCCTCGGTTGACCTCAAGAGAAAGTCAAGCAGGTCCACAGCAAGGCCAGAAAAGAGCAGCAGTATCCAAGCTTCTACAGCACTCAGAGGCAAATCAACAGATACTCGGCAGCAATAGAAATTAAAGAATAATAATAAAAAAAACTGCCTGAAATCGGCTTTGCTTTGGACAAGTATAAATGCAACACTGATCCAGTAACCACTGCATCACACTGTATTTCTATCAGCTGCACAGAGGGCAGACTGCAGCCACCACAGTTTGACACGCACACAAGGTTCCTCTAAAAGTAAATAACAGGTTTTGTTTAGATGGCAGCATCTGACCTGGCACTCTGGATGAAGAACCGCCACGAATTTTAAAACAATAGAAAGTAAAACATACCAATACTTAACGTGATTGTACACACTGCAGAGCAAGCAATAAAATTTAGATGTTAACTGGAGTCTCATTAATCCCATCAAAATGATAGGAGACCATTTTTTTTTCATATACAGTAAGTTAACTATTGAAGCTTAAACTCTTTTGACAGCATGACCTGGAACTTGTAGACAGACAGATTGCCATGCTAGGGGAAAACAGAAGCGAGAAAGCACCCAACCAAGAGTGCTTCCCTGATCACTCTTGCCCCAGACAGACACAAATTCTCTCACTAGAACCTGGAGATCTACAGTGAACTGAAAGAAGTTTTCAGTTTGCCTTTTACTTCCACCAGCAAATACAAAGCTATGAAACAAAGAGACTGGGGATGCTTTATGCCTCTCTGCCTTGCCTCTAGACAGCAACCTCCGCTCCGGAAAGTCTCCTTGTGCAATAACCTCCAGGAACCTGTTTGCCCAGGAGAAGATGAGGTGCCATCAGGATTCTCCAAGCAGTGAAATCCCCCTGACCTCTGAGAGCAGTCCCACGTAAGTGCTCTTGAAAGGCATATGATTGACATTTTGAAGACTAAAACTAGAAGGAAAAAAGAAAAAGAAAAGAAAAAAATAATATTTTTATGACCCATTACAGATTTTACTACTCATAAAATCAGGACATGGCCCAGAAATCTGATCTTCTTTAAACTGAAGCATGTCACAGCATTCATCCTAAATAGCAACTGCTTTTTTCAAGACAGTCTTGTAAAAACCACATCAGGATTGAGATAAGGACTTCAAACTGTTTCCACAAGACCACTGTGGCCGACTGTCTGTGGGAGACAGTAAAACCTGACCCTTGGAGACTTAAAAAAAAAAATCTGTGCAATGCATGAGCACTTCATTACTTCATTGAACCACCCTGGCAAGACCACCATCCCCTTCTTACTAGGGAACAACATCATAACAATTAGCTAAATAAATAAAGCAAACAGCAGCAAGCTGCAATAACATTTCATGTGTTAGGAGTGGCTCTGGGCTTGAACTCTTAATTCTGCAATAAATCCTCCTCTTTCTCTTTTATGTTGTTTTTGTTTGCTTACCCTTCCCATACAGGATTGAAACCACAGGATCCACCTCTCCTCTGTCATGACATTCAGGTTACAATCCGAGTGAGTTGTGCCTTCTTGCTAACACAGACCAAAGACCAAAGTAAACCTGCTTCAGAAGGCCAGGAAAAAGAGGACGGACACAGTGACGCCAAGGGCTGCTTCAACATGGCCATTGTCAAAAGCTACCAACGTAATGCCTCAACGCAAAGGAAAATGCTGCTTAACCACAATCCCTCACTTAACAGAATGGGCCTATTTTCTTTGAAATACTGTGTGCAGCTCATGAGCAGGACAGGCTAAAGGCTTCCTGGGAAGCCGACATGTCACCCCTTGAACAGGATACAACACTGAGAAAAGGCAGAGTGACTGGAAACAAGAATAATGTGAATATTTTGTTTGGAAGGGCTCTTTGGAGGTCATCTGGTCCATCTGCTTTCATTGTTCAGAATTGTCCCAGTCAACTGTGGCCTCTGTCTCAATTCCCACATATAAAATTGAGCTAAACAGGCTCCCATCACCATGGGAATGAAATCCAAATCATTCTCAGTTGCAAGGCACTCCAACTCTAGCTGCGTAGCCTGCACAAATCACTTATCGAATCCAACTCTCCCCATGTACAAAATTGATTTTCTTCTTAATTTCCACACAGTTTACCAAAACAACAATAAATAAAATAACAAACTTTTACTGTACTTACAAACCTTGTGATAAGGAACTTGTACATTCTGAAACCAAATATGAGCATATAACATGCACTGACACAATGATCGAAGCTTTCTCCTCCCTGTTAAGGACCATCTTCGTATGAAACACAAAGTGTAGGTCTATATTCTTGTCTGCCACTGCAGTTCCAGCCATGGCCGAGCACCATGGAGGCACACAAAAAGAATCCCTTCGCTACCACATTTACAGGTTAAACAAATAAATGCTAGGAGGAGACACAAAGAGCCAGAAAATGAAGCAGCCCGCCCAAGGCTTTACAGATGACTGCCAGGTCTGTAATCCAGCTGGTATCAGCTCTCCACCCACACAGCAGCCATGTCCCCACTTTCTTCAAAAGCTTGCTGCCTCCATCCACCATCATGCAACTGCCCGGCTCTGCCAAACACCAGCCAGGCAACATTAAATCACTTTACTGCTCAAATCAACGTGTCACTGGAACTGCTCAGCACTTAATTATATAAATTAGATCTGTATAATGGTCCAAAACTAGTAATGAAAGAGAAGGTCTAATGATGCAACAAAAATCTGCAACCCAGCACTCAGATTACAGGGGGGTTACACAACAGCTCAAACAATTAAGCATTTAGGTGGCTGGCTGCAGACTTACATAGTGCAGATCAAGTTTTCCTGGAGCCATCACCTGTCCCCAAACATGTGAGATTCACTCAAGCACACCCCACCTATCCTCCATTGGCCCAGAAGCTCAAGGGTGAAGGTGAGAAGCTCAGTGTTTGAGCAGCAGTGCTATCCACAGCAAAGCAGAAGAGATGCTCCAAAGCGAAGTCAGCCCTTTCCCCAAATCTCCCTTACAAATTCCCATTCAAACTCAACAGCTGTGTCCAAAGTCTGTGGTAGTAACCACTTGTATCTCACAAGTAGTGCTCACGCCTCTCAGCATTAACACCCCATTATATAGAGATGACATAACTCCAGTGAAACCTGTTCAGTTTACAACAGGGGTGATTTTCCCACTGTGCCATGCCATTTAGGTCCCAGCTGCAGCCTCATTTAAGAAAGCATTATCAGCACAGGGTCAACAGAGATATCACCCATCAACTCTGACAATAAATAAGGCAATTTAGTTATTTGATGAGCGCTCAGCATGAACAGTTTATGTGGAAGAGAATGCTCCTAGCCCAAGATTTCCAACTGTGGAGTTTTTACTGAATAGGCTCAAATACTTCCAGATAGTATTGATTTCTATTCATAGCATTGATACAGTGTAAGGGAGCAATCATTTGGCTTGAAATATTCCTTCATGCTGCATTGACCTTTTATGTCAATAAATACGGTATTAAACTGCATTTTAGCAGCCTAATTTTACCTTCTTTTTGTAAAGTGCTCAGATGACAAGCACTGTACCAGCAGAAGGGCTGAGAAGTATTATTTGGATTTTGACAAGCAATTAAGTGTCACGGTCAATCCGCATGTTTAATATCAAAGGGCTCTACAGAAAACTGACAGCACAAAAACTGCAATGGTATGGTAGTGTGATGGTATCAGCTTGGCAGCGGCTTAACACTATTTGCACATGCTTGTTCAAACAAAAGCCTCCAGAAGAGATGCTATGCCTTATCTAGAAACCCTTCAAAATGACTAATACGTCACTGTTCTTATTAGAAAAATGCCATCCTGTTATTCCCCTTTCATCTGTAAAATAAACTGTTCACTCTGTTAAAACCCAGATTAGAAACTTTTTGCTTCCACATGTTACCCTTCCTGCACACCTTCCCTCCTCCACACCCCCAGTGCTTTCCCACCTGCACCGTGGTCCATGAAAGGCAGAAGTGATGCTGGCAGCAAAGCAGGCAATACACCAGGCACGGTGTGGTAGCGAGGATGGGAGAGCTGCTGTGATTTTCTGAGATGACTGAAGAATCTCTGAACAAAGCCTCCGGGCCCATCCTGTACTAAAGGGTCTACGGCTTGTTTCTGGGTTCATTAACACGTGGTCTGTGTATTTTGTTTCCTTTATGTACAAAAATTTTTTTGCCAAGGAAGAAGGTAGCACAGGGTGCTGTTACAAGCCCTTTGTAGCTGCAGCAGGTCTGCAGTTACTTCCTCAAGGTGGATGGCTGGAAACCACCAGCATGCAACCACAGAGCATCTTTTACCCTACAACCCCTTCAGCAGGTTACCTGCTTTGCTGTCATATAGCTCAGTATTTTTTCCATCCTTTTTCAAAAGGGCTGCTTTCATTCAGTTGCCTTTTTTTGTTCCCCTCCCCAAGCAGCAGACACCTGCAACAATCTCTCTACAAAGAGGCAGGTCATAGTAATGCAGTACATTACAAACAGAAAAGGGGTGTTATTAAACAGCACTATCATGTGGCACAGATTTCACCCAGTACCCAAACAGCCCAGTGCTTCTGTAACTCCAACTGCATGCCGGAGGAGGCAGCAGGCTTCCAATACCAGCAAAAAGATTCCTGAAGCAAGTCAGCAAATGCCCATATATTCTTCACCTCAAAGCCTGACATCCACTATGGCCTGCAATTAACTGGGCCTGCTACTGCTACACAGCATAAGTGAAATCCTGTCTGTGCCTGCATCCTCCCATGGGTTTCACACATGGGCTGGAGGTGCCCAGAGTGAGTCCTACTCATTATTTTCTCTGCAAAGTACGCTCCTCCCTGCTTTATCGTTCATCAAAAGCTACCACCAGTCACCAAACTAGCACTGCAATGACTTCACTACCAGCTGCTAGGCATCCTGGAAACAAAACAAAAACAAATTATGTTAAGGCTACCGTCACTTACCAAATTCTACTACAGGTACACTGGACAATTAGGCAACTCTGCCGACATATCTGCCAGTACTTTCCTTCATGGACTTACTGCAGCTCTCTTCCCAGCCATCCCCTGAAGCAAAGGATCTTTAGTTGAAGCAGCAACAACAGTTTTGCCCAACACCCTCCCTTCTCCTCTCCCACCCCAAGAAGATAACAGCAAAACAGCTTTTTTCTCAGTGCAATGAGGAAAAAAACAAGAAGTTAAAGCTGACTCTAATTGCTAGGGCACACCCTTCTTCCAGTGCACTTGTAAACCACCCCTTGTGCAACACCGCCTGAGTGTTGAGCACACACATGGTAATAAAGAAAAGGCACTAATCACATTTCCACGTGCACATAGGGTTTCCAAGCACCTATCTACTCATCTACACCTAGGCAAGTGGTGATTCACCTTTTGCAAACACAGCCCCAGACCATCTCGATCTCCCCTTTCCTGTATTCCTGATCATGGCTAGTCAGACATTGCCTGCCTTCTTCAGGACCCAATCATCATCCTGCACAGCACCAAATACGTTAGCTGGCAACAACAACAACTAAAACAACCCAAACAAAACCTCCAAATAATCCATTCTGATCAGGGAGAGTCTCTTCAATGGCACACATAGCCTTTTCAATACTTTTCAGGACCAGGAAAGTTTTTGCTCCTGGCTTTGCTTCAGCTGACCATACCCTGCTTGTGGTAACACATTTGGTTACCATCTGACCCGGGACTTTTTTTTGTTTTGTTTTTACTGTGAGTGGAGGAAAAGGAACAAATGAGCACCTGGAGATGATGGGGCCACAGGGAGCACATCACCAGGGTTAAAGTCTACCTGGCCACCAGCGCATAAAATAGGCATAAACTGTCCTCGTAAACAGGCTGCAGGATTTACCCGGTTCCATAGTCCGGCCCCAGCTGCCGTCCCTGAAACCATCCTGCACACAGGAACTTTTCCACACGTGATCCATGCACGTAGGCTGGACAGGAGAGCCCTGGGAAAGCATCACCTCTCTGCACACGGTGCATCTTGCAGAAGGCACTGGAGGAGCTCTTCCCAAGCCACACACAGATGCTCCGTAGTTTGTCCCTACAAGAAAGCTTTAATGCCACAGATTTAATTATCATCTACCTGCTGCACCAAAAGTGCAAATAAATCCTCTGCTCTAGAACAGATTAATAACCTTAGCAGCAGCACAAGTGCTCTATGAACTGTCACTTCTTGAAACGGATACCTGTCCCTAACTGTGCTAGGACTGACTGGTCCTCATTCAGTGTCTAAACCACTTCTCTAGTTGCCTGGTTTTCTAGCACCAGTTTACTCAACACTATTTTTTTTTTCCTGAAGGAAAATGTTTTAAGGCAGAAACCATACCACAGTACTTAATATTTTTCTTACCTTGGGTCAAATACCTCTAATCTTTGTGCTTTTCATTTGTTGATGCTTGAGTTATCTTTTTCAAGATAGCAATTTTTACTTCTGTTTCTTTTTTTCTCCCCTCCAGGTGCCCTGCCCTTAACAGCATCAGACTTAAATCTAGATGTTTTTTCACAGATAACATCAATTGCTAAACAACATTTTTCTGACCTATACTTACAAAGCATTCCAACATATGCTCAATTAAAATGCTCACCATGACTTCTGAGGGCACAGGCCCTTTTTCCATAGCACGTTTAGGACTAGAAAGCCAGATTTACACCATGGAGAACAATGACACACTGACAGCAATTAAACTTTTGTGAGCCCTATGCACTAATAACAAGATATAATGTTGATTTAGCTAAAGTGTAAGTGTTGATACTGCTAGGAATAACAGAAAAAGTCTGCAGAACTTAATGTCTGCCCAGAAATCTAAGCAATGAATCGGTTTAGATTAAAATTATTCTGAGATAATCACCACATCTTCCCCGATCTGTTTAACCTACTTCCTAGCAGTAGCAAATGCTCACTAAGTTTTTACTCCACCACCACAAGAAAAATTCAAGGCTTGCAGGGGTACAGCATAAGCATTTAGCACTAGAGGCTGCTAGAGATCACAGACAGCCCGTCAGATCATGAAAAGTGATGTGTCATGGGTGAAGAAAGCCTGCTTCACAAAGTTACATCCTCACAGAAAATCTCTTAAATGGCCAGCCTGTGAAAGGCAAACAAATCCTACACTTCCTAAATCAGATGGTGAAGGCTTGACAGTGCCAGGAAAAGATAAAGCTGAACACTAGAGATGGTGGGAAAGACTCAGCAGCTACCTGCAGGACACCAACGGCTTTCAGTGCTGCTGAGGTTTTATCAACCGGTTTAAGCCAAACTCAAACAAAAAGCCTCATCCATCCCAAAGCCGCCACCATCCACAAGTCTGCTGGTGGCTGGATTGAGGGTCAGCTAGGCTGAGACTCACCTTCCTTCTGCTGCAGCAGATCCCTGGGAGAAGGGCCTGGGGCGCTGGGACCAGCACCCAGAGAGCCCTGGGGCCTGCTCTTCAGGCAGCCCCCACAGCCAGGCCCGGCCCAGCTGCAAAGGCACAGGGCATGGCACGGTTCCCCCACCCCCTGGAGCACAGTCCCCTGGGACACAAGGGAAGGGCTCTTTATTGACATCTAAATTCTTGGGGGTGACGCAAGAGGCAGAGATGTCCTGAGAACTTTGGTGAACAAGCAACCCGAGCTGATTAACTCCTAAGCAACAAAGATCTTACCATGTAAACCTGCAGAGTGGCACTGGGCTAGCAGGTATGCGTGTGATTAAAAAGGCATGGGGAAGGTGAGGTCAGACACAGAAACAGATAAAAACGTTTTTCCAATGTTTCTACATGAGATACATGTCTACCTACCAACTTTTTTTTATATATATTTTGGAGCAAGAGCTTGTTTCTGTTCACGGGCTTTTTTGTGAGGTGACATTAGGGTCAGAAGAAAGCATTAGGATCATTCAAGTTCTATTGCTTCTGTTGCAGGCTGAAAAATTTCACCCCCATTTTCCCCTGAAGGTCATGACTTCAGGACTAGGCCTGTTTCTAAATGCTTACAGAAGCAATTCAAAAAGTTGGAGACCAAGCCAAATAAACCCAAAGGATTTGTCTTCAGTAACTTTTCCATAGCTTCAACTACAGCTGTTTTCCTTTACAAATTCCACCTCTCCATTGCCAGAGCATCGGGAGAGGAAAGGGAACAAAATGCTACAGTTGGAAAAAAAAAGCTCAACACGGAGATACAGCCTAAGATCAAATCCAGTTTTGCTGACGGCAAAACTCTTCTTACTAATGCACTGATTTAGGTCCTCTTGTAATTCACCAGAACATTTGAGGTTGGACTTCCTTTTTTCATCCTCAAAGATACAGAACAAAGTCATCAGCCAACGAGGACTAAAAGGTTTCTCTGGAACCATCATCTAATTTCTCTAACTTATTTTTAAAAACATTATCATCTGTGCTGGAAGTAAAATCCAGGTTCTTTATTTGAATCCTGCATGCCCCACCTGACCACAGTTTGAAGCTTCTCTGCTGGCCCCAACCATTCCTTAAGGAACTGAGGAAATTAAATACAAAACATTAAACAATGCGGAGGGTCAGACTTAAACCAACAAAGACAAGGAAATTGCCAGTTAAGCCTCCTGCTCTGCCCTTGATTCACCTTGTTTTGTTCAGCTACTGCTCTGTTCCCCGACCCTTCCTCTCTCCTAATGCCCAAGAGCAATAGGACAAAGAAAACAGCAGGGTCTAAACATAGATGATGTTTGTTCTAAACAATTACGCTTGGTTTTGACGTAAATCACAACAATTTTACCTGGTTTGGAACTTTGCAAAAACAGTGATGTTTAACAATTTATTGTACAGCTTGCATTAGTCCAAGTAGGATAGAGCAAAAATGACCTGGGGCACCTGGAGGAAAAGACTGTCATCCCCCAGTTTTACCCCTGGGGCTTTGCCTAAGCTGGTCATCTCCTCCCTGTCTATAGACCAGTTTGTTTCAGTGATTTTAGGATAGAAGTAGCATGCTCTGGGGGTGCCCATCTTCTCCTTGCTTGCAGAGGTCTGCAGAGCCAGCTTAGATAACACTTGCCAGATTTTTTTTTTTTTACCTGGCTGGCATTAAAGAAAGATTGATCTCATCCTCTAGTAATCATCAATCAGTTGCTGTCAAAGTAAGCACTTGAGACTTCCAGAGACCCCAAGACCTCAACCCCCCAATTCATTCAACGTTTCTCAGCAAAGTGTGCAGCGGTTTAACACTAAGCAGGTCACCAAAGTCAGCAGCAATACTCGCCTGGCTGGTATTAGATGGGTGACCCAGCTCTCTGCTGCATTAGAAGGGCACAGTGCTCAGCCTCCTGCAAGACTGGGGCACAAGAAACAGAAGGCAGAAACCAGTAGTGAAGTTTGCTCCTTCCCCAGCTACAGGAAGTTCCTTTCCATGGAAGGTGCACACACAGGTACACTTACATTGCTTTAGAGCAGATTCACCTACACTCTGCTTCAAAGGAAATTAAAGTGAAATTTTGATAGAAAAGGCAGCAGAAGTTTATTCAATTTGTTTACAAACAGCAAGAAATCTGAATAGAAAACAAAAAAGATTCTTAGGCGCTTGTTTATCACCCAAAACCTCATTACAAGCACATCTGGTTTCTTATTTTCAACAAGGCTCCCAGAGTAACAGTGCAAGAACATGCAACCCTGTTTGGCTGGTGATCCAGATGTGCTCCTTCCCCATCCCCGTGGTGATTGAGTCCTTCTCTGACCAACACCTCCAGCACAAGGGGATGCAGCTGCAGGACAAACCTCACATTACACAAAGAAAATCTTGCACAAAGAAAAATAAAACGTGAATGATACTTATCTTCCCATGAATAAAGATTACAAGCTGCAGAGGGGAAAAAGCAGCAGCATTGAAATGCTGGCAAGCTGACATTTTTCCTAATTAAAACAAAAAGCAAACTTTCAAATAAAGGCCTCCAAGACAGTCATTTTTCTTCACCAACGACATATACTGTTTACAGTCATAGTCTGTATTTGCAGTGTTTTAGTAACGTAAAGAGAAGTTTCATAAGCTCATACAGAAATGCACTAAAGAGCATTTAATTTGCTTGTTATGAAAGGATATGTATTACATCAAAGGGTAAGCATGGGCTAGATATCAGGTGCTGTTACAAATTTAGGAAACACTGAAAGCACCTTTTATTTTCAACATACTATGGGAGAGATCCAACATAGGACAACCACTTAACTGGAAAAAATGCACCCATCTTCTGATCAGATGCAGCCTATTACCATCATGGGGCTTCTTATTCACATTGTCTTTCAATAGGCTAATTTTTATCATGGCACAGTGTAATACTAAAATCTGAGAAATATGAAATACAGACAAGAGTACCATTCTGGAGACCGAAGATGTGCAAAACATGCTCGTGAACTGTTGCAAGAAACATCTGCACTACAGAGGGAATGAGGTCCACTGAGGATTCAGCAGGGTCTCTGGTTCGCATTTGTTTCTCAGTTGAACGTATTTGCCAAAACAATGCATTTCTCAGTGCTTTCCAGATGTAATTCAAACCCTCTCCCCTACTGTGGATCTTACTCTTCCAGGAAGATCTCTCAATTCAGTCACTGGTAACAGGTCTTCCATGACAAAACCAGAGACACATCCTTTATTAGTAGTACTATTCCCACAAGCATCCAGGGTGTTAACAAGCAGCACGTGCTCAGGGAGGAGGAGATGGAGGAAGGTTATAAAAACACTTACTCGCTATGAAAGTCATTCCCACAAGTATGATTCCACACACTCTTGAAGTAAGGCAGGTTGTATTATCCTCTTCTCTCTTGTCCAATAGCTGATATTACTGGACCTGGCAAGGCAGCATGTGACACAGAAAAATGCAACTGCGTTTTTGGCTCAGAAGCCTCTACAAGAGCCTATGAGTCACGAGCCAAAAGGCCCACATAAAAGCAACAGAGAAGAATGCAGATTCAGTCTTCTTTTTATTGTAAGCATGTGTGTCTTCACTGGATGGTCCTGACGCACATAAATGACAAGAAACAGAAGTAATTTTGAAGCTATGAGAATGGAAAAGTCCCTCAGTCAGGTAACTCGGACTCACAAGGCCACTTTACATGGAATGGAAAGATTACCATTGACCACAGAGCATCTGAGCCACATAACATAATACTTGCTGAGACATGCCTCTGAGCTATGCTCTTCTAGAAGACTACAGGTAGTATGCTTTTTTTTGTTGATTTGGTGTTTGATTCCTTTTGTAGAATTTCTCACTATATATAAGCCCAGGATACCCTCATCCTAGATGTGTAACACTGAGCTCTCTTGCAACGCTGTCTTGCAGTAAAACACCCCTTATCTGTCTTGCACTGCAAATGAAGCTTACAACGGAACAGTTTGTGTTTCAGCTGTGTCAAATTTCTCTGATTAAAAATATGACATTTTATCACATTTGTTACTCTAACCTCTCAGGACTGATCAAATGTTTCAACCTTTTTAATGAAAGCAATCCAAACACACCCCCTTTCTAAACTGCTTGGAGCAGGCAGGATAAACCCTAGACAGAAAGGAGAATGAGAGCAATCTGGACTGTGGTCTGCAGAAGAATGTCTCAGGACTTCTCTTTATCACCAGCTCATGGACAGTGCCAGCAAGAATGTTCCCATACCACATCATGTTGTCTGCCTGCAAGCAACAGCCCAGCACTGAGCCAGGTCAGAAGCAGCAAGCTGGAAAGGAGCAGTGGAAGAGAAAAAACAAGGCACCCAGAATTACTCTACTCGGTCCAGGTGCTACATTAATATCTAATCCACCTTGCAAAAGAGATCCTTCATGTCCTTTACTCCCACCAATATAAAGCTGGAAGGCCAGTGACTTGCATTTCTTCCTGTTTGAAAGGGTCCTGCCAACACCCTGGCTCTCATGCCCAGCTTCACTCCTGCTAAAAACTAGCTTTGATCGTTGCTGTTGGCCACATGAACTTACTCCATCCACATCAGCATCCATGATAATTAACTACCACAGTAACCACGTGTCCTACCTCTCAGGTACACCATGTTCCTAGGGAAGCGTTGTTGTTACAAGGCAATATGAGGCAGAAGCAAGGACTGGAAGGAAGGGACCCTAAGGCAGCCAGAAAATCCTTAACTATTTCTGATGGAAGAATTTTCCAGGCTTCCTGAACTGGAGCAGCAGGAGGAAAGAACACTGAATATGATCCTGTGCCTTCACAGGGCAAGGAGGGAAATATGAGCAACATGAGGAAACTTTCTCAAGCAAATGTCATCAGTTGCATCACAGCTTAAATGGAAAGGATGAGCATCTGGGCTGTTGATGTTCAGACAACAGTCACATATAGTAGGATTGAGAAAGGTGCTCAACATGTTCAAATAATTCAAAGAGTATGTTCAAACACAGCAAAGAAATACAAGTATATCCCAAGACAAACACAATCACAGCTGCTTATGGAGTGTTCCTCGAAAAATAAAAAATATAGGGTTCATCAAGCTGCTATCTTGTAACTTTTGCTCAGTTTGAGGACCCAGCTGTGTTCAACGTCCAGTGAAAGCCACTTGCTTTTGCTTCATGTGACAATGTTCCCCAGCTCCAACTTAGCACCTTCGTAAAAGTACTGCAAGGGAAAGGTACAAAGGCTGGTGTTGGATCCCTGGGTCTGACAGGTCCAACGGGAGGTCTCTTTCAGGAGCAGAAAATCCCAGTTCCTCGACAATACAGCAACTTCCAGCAAGTTCATTCTGATTCCACCACCCTCCTGTATTTGCATAATAGGCCTTTGTTACTCCCCTGCATTCTAAGTCACGGACAAAGTCAAGAACCACTGGCAATGCTCAACCAGCCGTGCCTTGGTTGGTTAGATATTATAACATTAAGGTACCTAAAAGCTTTTGCCTTTTGGGCACTCTGTGCCAGGTAGCCCACAAACATTGCACAGAAACACTGCTGGGTCTTGAAAGACATTACACTCTTTGCCAATGCTCTTTATTACTCTTCAGGAAATGACAGGCTCATTTTTCAGAGTGATAAAAAGTCCAGTGAATTCTTCCTAAACTGTATGGAAATCTAAAAGCTTAACAGACATAATAAATTGTGCATTATCTGTATTACAGAGCCAGTCTTACACAAATAAATACCTCTAAATTAGACTGCAATCTGCAAATCCTCCTTCATGCGAATAGCAGCTCTATCTTTAGTGGGGCTACTCTCGTAAGCCAAGGAAAGAGGGGTCTTTTCTTTTATATTATGTAAACTATGGGTGAATTAAATTCCTCCCACACAAAGCTCTCACATAATCCCTGCTGCAGCTTGCTGCTGGCTCGTAAGTTGAATATTCATCTCCACACAGCTTCAAAAGGTGTACACTTTTCAGCATCACTGTCAGGCACTTTTTTTTAATATGAGGAATGTACTGTGAATTGAAAGAAGGTGGGTTTTTTTTGCATTCCCTTGTAATGTAACAAGATTTATGTCCCTTGCAATTAAAAAAATTATAGTCCAGGAGCATAGCTAAAACCTTAAAAGGACTAAATATAGAGAGAGACCTGGAAGATTACTCCTTACCATCATCTCCAACACTAATATTTCTGTCAGGCCTAGGGCTCTAGGCAGCAATCATGCATCAAGGCCATCCTCCTGTCTGGACAAGTTTATTTGCTGCATGGTTTTTAGTAACATAAAGACCACACATCTTAGAAGTTCATGGCAGCACAGAAGCTACACATAAAGACTAACAGCAGTCAGAAAAGACCATTGACTTTTCCAGTGTTATCCACAAATGTCAGCAAACATCATTCTGCATCATTATTTGTACCTAAAAAACCCCATCTGTCTGCAGGAGGACTTCTCACCTGGCATCAGTTATCCCCTAGAGAAGGGACAATGCACAAGGGGTCACATGTGCACTTCCTTATCCTCTTTATAGGACCCGCTTTTTAAAGTTGCTCAAATAGCCCCAACACTATTGCACATTAATATGTAGAAGTCATTGCATGACAACAGCAACCTCCTAACACACTCTACAGCCCTGAGATGCTGAGCACACACTTCGCTCATCCCTCTTCCCTCTAGGTCTTGAGAAGGCGGAGGCAGGAGACAAGGCAAGCGGCAGAAGTTGCAGAGCACAGCAGTGCTTTCTGAAAGGGAGGGAGATCCTGCAATCACCGGGCTCCTCCCCCCCCCCCCCAAAGTCCAATTCATCTCTATAAATACACCAGCTGGATGGAAGGCCAAACACACCCGTGATTTCACTGGGGAGGGACAGGTTACGGCATAAAATAGCTTTGTCTTAGGAGGCCACATTGATAAGTGTCACTCCAGAGCCCTACAGTGAGCGTCACTTCAACTGTCCCATGGTGCAATATGAATGGAAGTTTAGAATAAACCATAGATGCAATCAAGTCACGGGAATATCAACAAGCAAGCTCAGTAGTTATCGTATTAATCCATTTTTCCTTTGCTTTTATGCACTTAATGTAAAATATTAACCTGTGCACTGGTGAACCTTTTCAACCTGCGCAGTACACAGAGCAATGGGCAGGCTTCAAAGATGCTTTGTTTAAATACCAGTAACTTACTCCTTTAAGTATATGATGTTTAGTTAAATAAAGAAAAATTTGTTTCTTAGACCAAGGTCGGCTGATATAAATAAAGGGATGGCAATCTTAATGGATTTTTCTTCTTGCATTGGGTTAAATACTTCATTTTATTATGTACACGTGCAGAGGTCATGACTGAGACAGCGTTCAAATCAAAATCGTCCCAAGTCACTAAAGGCATCCCAGGTACTTGTAATTCCCCCATGCAAACAGAGAGCAGCAAATGTTTATCCCTCCATTTCCCGCAGTTACTGGTTTACACTCCCATAGCCGAGGCAACCACACCACCATGCCAAGCAGCTCAGGGTCTTTCAGAAAGATTAACTTCTTAAATGGGCATAAACAGCAAAGGTTCAGCTCCAGCCAGATAAGGTGGACACGCAACTCGGGCCAGAGCACAGCACAAGCAGATCATGGGATGACCTCCTTGTGGAGGTCACCTCCCCCCCTAAAACTCCCCTCACAACAGGGTCAACTCTTGAGGTTTTTTTAGATTACTCAAGGTTGGTGCATTTGTAGAATGTCATTTCTTGCTAAATAAACCGCTGGGAGAAAGCAGTAAGAAAAAAAACCCAACATACTAACAACCGGCTGGAAGAAGATGGGAAGCAGTACAGCCCAGAGTACTAAAGGCATACAGAACAAAATTTTATGTGCTGACAACATTCATGACACCTCACAGCATTGCCAGGAGCTGAGGAATATTTTAAATTAGCAAAATGTCAACTCTTCAGGCCCTGCTGCATGCTGAGCTCAATCTCACACCAGGAAGACAACAGCTACTCAAGTTTAGCTCTTCTGAGAGACTGCAACTCCAAGACTCCTGTGGATGTTGGGATACAGCTACACACACAAAAAAATGCAACCCACAAACTTAAGCTCTGTAACACACACACCAGCTTAACAAGCACTAACTTAGTTTGACTGAGTGTACAACCAACTTTATCCTTCCTTTCCTTCCTCTCCCACCCCGGGAAACGACATGAAATACAACTTAACATTACAGTAGGAAAACATTAATAGTGACTGAAACCACTTAACCATCTAGTCTCCTTTTCCTTCCACTCATTTTTATTTTAATAAAACCACAAAAATCTGAGAAAGGTTCGAGCATAACAAAATTTCTTCTCCTTTGCTAGGTTGAGTATAGATATAATTTAGGATTAAGTGCAACTCACCACATACCTGGTCTTAACCCGTAAGTAACCAATATTAAGAGATGCTGAGGGAATTTGCTGACAAGATCACACACAAAAAAGCAATTATTCTGTATAATCCACGGAACAAACTCATCACACAAAGGTAATGGCAAAGAGCTGAACCAGAGCACACAGCAACTTGATGGGGGCTATTCACGCATGTTTTCAGGGACCTGCCAAACACTTCAGATTTCACAAGAAAAACTTGGTGTTCTGTAACTCGGCTCTACTCCATTTCACTTCGTTCAAAGTGTGACCGACGTTAGGAGGCCGATCAAATTCCTTGTTTTATCCACGCCTGAATTAAAGCCTTGGCTCAGTGAGGGGAAGCAGACCAAGTTACTTTAGCTTTTATTTTCAGAGGATGCCGGCCATAAGTGCTGGTGCCAGCGCCCCAGGTAACACAAGCAAGACCTGGGGAACTTCACTTTGGTTACAAACAAAGGGGTTTCAGCTTCTCATGAAGCAGTTGGTATTTCTGCAGCTCTTATTACAGTCCAGTGCTAAACTTCTGTATTCATCTGCCCCTTTACAAGTCCAGCCTATTCTGATCTGGGAAGTGGGAATTTCATCAAATAACTAATGAAATCACACTCAGATGGTTGGTTTTCAGCTGTCTAGCACTGATGGATACAAAAAAAAAAAAAAAACAAAACATCTACAGGTCAGATGGAGGCAATGAGAGTGCCTCGCAGAGGCAGCAGTTGCCATTACAGGATGACTTTAGTAGAGGGAGCATCACATCCGACCACAACAGTCACAGCAGCTCCAGCTGAACCTTCCTGCAATCTCTCCTGGATAAGCACCTTCTCACTCTGTCCCTGCCACAGGCAGCACCAAAACCCTTGTGGCTTGTAGCCTTCACATGCACATCCGTCCCCAACTTCAGCCCAGGCCCCCCTGCTACTCTTGAACTCTTCTCCAGCTCCAAGAATCCCCAGGCCCACCACAGAGAAAAGAGCAGCTAAGGCTCACTCAACTCCTCCCCAGGGAAGAAAATCATCAAGTCCAGAAGGTCCTAAAGTGCAATGGCCAGTCCTCTGTGCAGGAGCTGTGGGAAAGACAAGGGAGGAACTGGAGGAAGAAATGCTTTGTCTGCTGCCACAAACCAACGCCCAGCCTCACAGGTGTGGGGAAGAGGGTCAAGATGTCCACAGGTACCCCCAGAACAGGGCAGGGGGAACTAAGAATACCTCTTAGGTTCAAAGGGACTTCTGTGGAAGAGCTAATAGAATCATAGCCTGGTTTTGGCTGGAAGGGACCTTTAAAGAGCACCTAGTCCAAACCTGCTGCTATGGGCTGGGACATCTATCCCTAGAACAGGTTGCCCAAAACCCCATCCACCCTGACCTTGAACACTTGCAGAGAAGGAAGGAACAGAGCTGTTTGATCCTTGAGGGCCAGACTGACAAAATCACGGCAGAATGAAGAACGAACCGATGGCTTGGGTCAAATGGGAGGAGTGAGCAAACCGTGAGAGGATGGGTCAGGGAGAACCTCCGTGACTCAGCCAAGTACTTGCGCAACATGAGATGGAAAGCTCCATATTTAAGAGCGTGCACACACAAATGCCGTAATATTTTACAATCTTACAGTCCTTTTGAAGTGCTCCAAGTGCTTCATAAATATTAATTAAGCAACAGTATCCACAAATCAGAAGCATAAGATGGAGATATAACTATCCCAATATTTAACAGCCTGATAACTCAGGGACCAAAAGCTACTTTTAAGTCATATACCCACACTACTTCTCCTGTCTCAAAGAACACAGGCTCTGTCCCACAGCCAGGCGGCACAGCTCTTGCTAAAAGAGGCCAGTGTTCAGTATCTGAATTCAGACTCCTGTTTCAGTGTGTGACCTGATGCCCTGCACACCGCAAGCGATCCCACTCCAGCCATGTCCCCCAAGCCACTCCTTGATCACCAGCCAAGCCCAAAGCAGAGGCAATCTTACCAAAGTAACACTGGGATGTGGTTGTAAATTGTGATTTTGTGCTTGAAGTGTCTTATCTACCATCCCTAGCATTTCGGCTATTTTGAGCCGTTTAATCTTAAAGTTCCTATTTTACAACACTGATTTCCCTGAAAAATATCTTTTTTTTTTAAATTGCTTTTATTAGGTCAATCACATTTGCCAAGTTTTAACAGGGTACTTCTTTCTCAGCTGCCTAATTTCAATTTCACCTTTAGATATAGCTTAAAAGGAGGCAAGTCATCACTGCAAGTAAGTGAGATGTGATGCTTAACATCAAGGTTTACACAAATACACTTTACAGTATGAGCTGAGGGTTAAAAATAATGAATTTATTCTGCAAAACAGAAGAATTAAAGAAGGAAAAGGAGGAAAAGTAGCCAAAACTTGGAAATATCTATACTCCTGATTAATACAAGGCTACTGGGAGAAAGCAGATGTGAAGTCAAGCTTCTTTTATTCGGGGGAAAAGCCAAAGTCTACAGAGCCAAACTGAACTTATTCTATGCAGTGGCAGACCCTGAAATACAGCAACATTACTCTTTCAACATTAATAAAACATGTTGTATACAGAGCCCCCCCCACACCCTGCCTGAAACCCTGCCAAGTCATAAGCTTTTTATGGGAACACTGAAATGGATGTTGATCAGAGCCATACCCATATGAGTTTTAAATTTTACCACCACTTAGAGGTAAGGGCTTCCCCCCCTACTCCCTCACGTCTGGAAATTTGTGTTTTTTGAAAAGCCTGATGAACTAAAAGCTCATACACCTTCAGTCTATGAAGATCTTGAACTCACTCTTGCATTATGAACTGAACGCAGGTCTTGAAAGCACTATGAACTCCTTTACCCCTAAAGTGAAGTTTCTCAAAGGTAAAGTACCACATTTTACATACGAAAAAATAGCAGCTACTTGGTAAACAAAATTAGAGAGCCAGAGGTCACCTCATTACTGTATTCTCTTTGCCATCGCTCCCCATGTTCATCGTCTGCTTTTTCCAAGTTCTGTGCCTTACTCTTCATGAAGTTAAAACTGATTCATAGAAATACAATTAATTTGGAAGTACAAGGCTGCTGGCATCCAGACAAGTGCTTGATCATGTTGTTGTTCCATTTAATGTGGATAGAGTTTCACATGAGTTGGAAAACTTCATAAAAACTATGGGACTTCTTCCTCTCTAATTAACACAGAAACAAAATTTGACAGCCTGGCATGGAAACTTCTCACTAGAGCTATGTTTTTGGAATTACTCATCTACTCCCACACTTTACAAGACTTTTTACCAGTATTTTACCCTTTCCAGTTTAAAAGCTTCAATTTGGAGTCCCCTATATCAAGCTAACTAGGGTGGCAAAGATGCTGCACCAGAAGACCTGCAAAATATCTCCCCACCTTAGCATCTATTCATCCTACACACCTCCTCTGTGCATTCTGCAACTTGAATCATCTGTGCCCACTGCAATATATATCCATTTTATCACTGACACAAATTTTAGAAAGTATTAATTATGTGTACAAGGCCTTAAATTTAATAGACAAACGGACAAAAAGTACACAGCCTATGTCCAAGTAGGTCTGTCTTTCAAGTCCCTGGTCTGGGAACTTCTGTGTTCTTTGTATATCATCCTGATTTATGTTTATTTAAATAATGACAAATATTAGTTTTAAATTTATAGTTATTGCTTTATAAGATGTCTCCAATCCTATCAGGATAAAGAGCTTATACTAAACAAAACAGTTTGTTTATACTACTGCTGCATCTAATAGGAAATCCCACATGTTCAAAGCAGGAGAAAATTACAGCCTATCTTTCTGTGAAGGGCTGCTATCTCTTGCTACCAAGAGGCCAAAAGGACCACATGCAGATCACAAGGCCTAAAAGTTCAAGTTAAGAGAAGCTGAACCTCAGAGTCCACCAAAAATATCACATGCCCCTCAGACCCAGCAAACAAAAAGCAAAAGAAAACTAAAAATCACCTCATGGTTTGGCAGCAATAAAATGGCCAGAAGATGTGGGAGACTTAAGGAAGGAACACGTACGCTACTGGTTAACGTAAAGGTACTAGGAGAAAGCAGGTATGAAGTCACACCTTGGTTCATACAGGGAAAAAGCAAAGGACTATAACAGCCACTCAAGCTCACTCTTGGCAATGGGAAATGCTGAAATAACAGTTTAAAGACAGCAAGAATATGACCAAGTCTTTCATACATTATTTGTGTTGGCTGTCCCATCACTCCCTTATTAAGCAAAGAGATTTATTCTGTTACTCTTACTCATTTGTATGAGGCAAAGGTTTAGTGACTGTAGAGAGCCCAGCTCTTAAAATGGGCTTCTGCTAAGACTCACCTGACTGGGATGTTCAAAAATTCAGAGAAGGTTTTGGGGATTTTTGCATTTCAGATGAGTCTTAAATTAAGACTAAGGCAGATTAGAAGAACTAACCACCTATTCAATAAGACATCGTATCTGTTTCTACTACTGATAGCTACTCAACAAAACCTCTTACAGCACAGCACACATACTGTTCCCTGTATGGGAACAGGAGAAAAGGTCACATCCCATGTGCAGAAACACACAAAGTAGTTAAGAGTTCCACAGATACCACAATTGTAACCCAACAGCCCAAACACAGCAATACTGCAACTTCCCAGCTCAGAATAAATTTTAAAAGTTCAGTGAAACTGAAAGTGAGTTTTAATGCTACCTTAAAATAACAACACCTATGCAAACAAAATACTGGTGCAGGTACTCAAGTGTGAAAGCAAAGACAGAGCATCATCTTGTCCTTCTCTTGATTACATTAAAAAAAAAAAAAAAAACTTATTTCCGTAAGATGTTTCTGTGTATCCGGACTCTGTATTTTGTCTCACACTGATTCTGTACTCTGGAACTGTGCTTGTACAAGGACTGGCTGAGCAAAATTCTCATCTAGTGTTGATGTTCATTTGTGCTCGGACCACAAATAGAAATTTCACAAGAAAGATACTTAAAATCATGGATACTTAGTGCGAGATCTTCAGCACACCACATGCCCTCTTGCCTAGTGACTGCACCCACTCTCCCCTCTATCTACAGACTAGAAAAGCATTTCCCCAATTTGCACACAAATGACAGCAAGTCAGTTTTGAAGGGGAAAGAAGGAGAAAGGCAGCACTCAAAACTCCAAGGATTATTTCCAAATAAACTCAAGCCCTATAAACTTGGCTATTGAAGAAAGATAATCCTCTCTAGCTTATGCCAAGTGGGTCAGACAGAGGAAGAACCTCAGCAATCTTCAAAGTCAAAGCAGATGGGGAAGTGAGTAAGTGCCCATGTGAGCAAAGAGGAAACAAGCTTCTGTTCATTTTAGCTTGTTTCAGTTTTCTAGACAGCATCAAAAATGTCAGACCTTTAACTGACGTGAGCAGAAAAGCTCAATTCTGTAACAAGCAGTAGGAGAACTGCAGAGTAATTACTTAAGACTGCTATTGATGTAAAAAGTCCCAGCATCTGCAGATTGAAAACATTGCTTAGCTTGGTAGTAGGGAAACAGGTAAACTGGAGGAAAGGTGCTAAGAGGCAGAGGCTGAAAGAAATGTTCCTTGTTTTCTAGCTATGAAAAAGTTGCTTATGATGCTTTATCATTAGTGCTTCGGTATCACTGATGTAAGTATTACTGTAGCTGCTAAGTGGGTTCTACTTTAGAACTAACTGTGGCTCTATTTAAAGCATTTTTAAGAAATAACGCATGAAGTCGCAACTAAGCTCTTTGCCTTTTTTGAAATAAAAAAGCAGTCCATACATACCACAGAATGAACATACACTGCATTCCTTAAGAAGCTGAAGTTGACCTCTTGGTCCTTTCTCAGGCTTTACATCGCTAGGCAAGATCTGGGCCAAGACCATTTCCATACACAGGGATGCATCTCGATCTCAGGCTAACCTCATCATCCATGTGGTGAAACCTAAAACCAGCTAATCTCTCCCAGGGTTATGCTTGTGGAACTGGGAATCCCTCCATCTGCCTCAGCAAAATGAAAAGATCACTGGCTGCAAAATAAACAGCACATTAACCAAAGAACAATAGCCCCTCCAGTCAAAATGTGCTTCGTGCCACCCACCAAGGGCTAACAGTTTTCTATCAGACCCCTTCCCCCATCCCATGTCATGCGTCCCCCCCAAAAAACTCCATACTTTGAAAAAAGAGCTTGTGCAAGTTGACAACATGCAACTTCTTTTGGATCAATACCAAGGAAGGATTCCCTTCCTCTCCGAATTCCTGAGTTTTGCAGTTTCTGCACTCAGAAGCAGCAGACCCTGAAGGAGTACAGAAATAAGTTTACCATGTTGCTTTTAACCAGGTTCTTTTAAAGTGATTGAGCTGGGAACAGCAGAAGAAGGGTGTTCAGTGCTTTAGCTTGCTAGGAAAACACAGGGAGCCAAGGACATGTTGAGGAGATGCTCATCTTCCAAAGAAAATATTGCTAAGAGAAACAGGCATCCTTCCACCACTTACTTCAGGACGCAGCAGCTAAGCTGCATCAGCTATTCCATTAGTGTCTCCATGAGTGGTTTTTTGTCCAAGAGGTCTGCTGGAATAGCCAGAGCTGCAAAACTTGTAGGAAAACTTCACAGGAAGAGGCACTGAGAGGCTGCACAACACCAACCTGCTCTAATTACACACATCATTGTTCGTGCAATCTCAAGTGATCTTCTGATACTCAGGCTGGGCTGTCTGAAGCATAGACAAGAGATAGGAATATGGATATAACGTCCTTGCTTGTTTTTCTCTGTTTTTACCTATGTATCAAGAAATCTGCTAATATGAGAAGTGCGAAGGAGTGGGGAGAGCCTGCATTTTAAATAATAAGGGGGATGGCTTCAAACTGCAATCCCTTCAGCACTTTTTCCTATTATCAGTTACCATCACAAGCAGAGAAGTTAACTACCTTGCTTTACATAACTTTTTCCCACAACAACTATTCCTTTCAGCAGGGATACCATCATTCTCACAGCAGCTTTAAAAGTTTTAAGCTGCAACCTGATGATTCTCCCATATTCCTTTCCGTACTAAAAAATAAAAAATTAAAAAAGAAAAAAGTGTTAAAGCTTGAAGGACCACATAAAGTTGTAGTTGCTAGAGTCGGACTTTTGCTATGTACTCTGGTATAGAGAGAGGAAAAAAATAAAAAGATGCAAGTTAACAGAAACTCCTATCAGCTTCTTACTAGCATTTCCACAAAAAGCATTTTTTTTTTTCTTTTATGTGACACGTGCCTTTGACCTGGGTCAACACTGCAATGTGGGGACTTGAAAAGGCATCACCTGATGAAACAGAAATACCCTCCCTCCAAGCTCTACGGCAGGAATTGCAGCCAAGCAGCCCAGCCACAGCAAACACAGGAAGAGCCTTCTCGAACCGGCACACGGTCTGTGTCAGCAAAGCAGCGTTAATACAAAACTCAACTCAAATAAAGGAGTAGTGACCCTTCAGAAAGCTCAGGCCTTCATCAGGCTTCCACTGCACCAAAGAAAGACCACCTAAGATATTCAAACTGTTACAAAAATAAAAAAAAAAAGAATAGAAATTATTAAATCAAAAAGAGGAAAACAGTGTCAGCCTCATACGCATTTCATTGTTGAATAATGACAGTGTTTACCTTTCCAGCATAATGCATTACTGCTCCGGAGCCAACTTTAAAGCAGAGTACAGGACAGAATTAATTATGTCCTTTCCTCTTAACTACCATTCCCTAGGCTATTTATTAGCTAGGTCTGCATGTATTCATAGATGTGTCTAATATACAAAGTTAAAAGGATTTTAAACTGTTGCCTAAATAGTTCCCTGGCTGGCAGAGGCCCCTGCACTCTCTGGACAGGCAGTGATATCAATAAATACAGCCTCAGGCTGCAAATTAGTCACTCCTTAAGCTACACAGCACTTGAGGGAGACATGGGGGAACAACAAGCATGCTGCAATGGGCAAGTGTCTCACAAGCAATGTGTTGCTGGATCTCAAGCAACAAGATGCCTCAGACACGTACCATAGATGGCTCTAAGGCCTTTTCTCTGAATTAGAATGCAAAGGACGCTGGCATGTCCTGCTTCAGCTTTGTCTTACAGTGCACTCCTGCTTGCAGTTTAGCAAACAGCCAGGCACGGCATCTATCAGGACTACAAAGTCCACTTTAGGTGGAGCACCCACAACTTGGAGGCCACCAGCCAGTTCGTGTACATTTCTGGAAAAGACAAAAACCACACTGTACAACATACCTTGAGTTCAGTACCTTGGCAAACAAATGACAGATAGAAAAACTCAGACAAGCTACCTGAAACAAAAACTAAAGGGAACCCAAGAGCCTCTCTGGAGTTTTCTATTCTGCTAAATTTTAATTCTAGAGACCTATTCACACTCCTGAAGTCCTCCCCAAAGAGGGACAAATGCCAGGGAGAAGCAGGCTGGCGAAGACTTTTAGTTTAAGAATGGATCAATTTTATTTCACCGAGGTCCACCATCGCAAGTGAGAGAGGTCAGAAGTTTCCATACTGACAATCTGCTGGAAGGAAATCAAAAGGGAAAGAAGGTGGGTACTGCTACAAGCCTAGCAGCAGAAAACAGAGAAAAAAAGAAAAACCCTTTGAGAAACACTTTGCAAAGAACAGCAGCACTTTCATCTTTGCCAGCATAGACATTCGGGTTCTATATTCCCGTGTGAATAATGCAATCACTGTTTGGCCACATCAAGGATTACAGGCAACTCCAACTAATACATCAAATTAGCTGTGTATCTGGGAATAAACTTGGTGCCTTCCATAAAGAGGTCAATCAAATCTTCTCTCCATCACAGAGAAATGAACATACAGTGCATTTTTACAGCAGCACACTTAGCTCTTCCACCCACCACCCAAGCCACCGCTGGGCTGCACTTGGACTCGTAAGAACACCCCTGTACTATGTAGCCACGCAGGAACCAGGTCTGAAGAAGTATTTGGAGGTAGACAAGAGCATGTGCTTGCAATCAATGCTCAGAAATCCAATTTATCACTGATGAGCTTAAATTTAGCATTTTAGAAACATAGATGGGTTTTACAGGTTAAATTTGTTCAGGTTCTCCCATTTTGGGGCTAAAAATATTTATATGTACATATAAAACTCTCGAGCTTTTTATGATTTGCCCTCCATGTCAGAACCTCCTGCCTACAACAGCTGAGGGAAAGAGGGAAGAGAAAAGGATGGAACAAAAAAAATAAGAGTAACTGTATCTATAGATCTTGAAGTATTAAGGCTTCATGTCATTTTGTTAGGAAAATGAAGTGATACTGACAAAACAAGTTTAATTTCCAGAAAGAAAAAAAAATAAATACAGAGCATCTCTTGAAAAAATATTATTATAAATGGGTGAGATTATGCAGTAATATGCAGATGAAAGCTGTATTTCATTATTCTGCACCAGGTCCACTTCATTTGATTAAATTAATAAATGAGGTCCTTATGTCATGCTACAGGCATTACCCCTGCTTTTGTTTACTACCTCTTTCTAGCCTCAACCACAGCACAGCTGGCTGCCAGCTCAGTTACAACACATGTATGAGAAGTTAAGATAGGGGAAGTGATTCTAAAAAACCCACCAAAAAAAAAAAAAAATCCTGCTTCACTTACCTAAGCAAAGCTGTCATTAGAGACTGTTCCAGTACTAAAATCCAAGAAAAAAGGTCTGAAAAAAAACACAGAAAAAAGGCAAAATTTTAGTAAGTAGGATAACATTTTCACTTACTTTTTTCCTTAGGAACATGAAAAGTCAGCGATTTAAAGAAGTACACTGAACTCCATCAGCTGCATTTCAGATATTTGTAACAAAAAGGTGCTCCTCGGGTAGCAAACACATCAGAAACAACAGGGCACATTTTCCACTGCTGTTGCCAGTATTATACCAGTGCTATTCCTCAAGTGTCAATCATGTTGGGCTGAAATAAAACTAGCATGATCCAGCAGACAAGTCAGGCCTAAAGCAATTAGCTAAACTGCTCCATTTAGGTTTCCAGTCATTTGTCCCTCCTGTCAAGCTGGATTATCAGGAAGTCTGGACCAAGTTGTGGGGTGGGTGGGAAGCGAGGAGAAATCACCCACCCCAGTAAGGCTAAAGGTGGCAAGAAGCAAAAGCACTGCTAATAAAGTATCCAAACTACCCCAGAGCTAATTGCAAAAGGCTGTGAGGCACCACAGCACGGATCCATGTTAAGAAACTGTGATATACAAGACTTCATTATGGGCCTAAAATCCAAAGCACAGTGCAAGTTACTGGAAGAAATGGTATGTGGCCACGACAGGTCTTACCCAAATCACCACTATGGCGGGGGGGGAGGAAGGGAACTCATCACTCAAGGCTTGTTAGGACTCTCAAATGCAGGCAAAAAAAAAAAAAGAATAAAATCAAAACAACCAACAAAAAACCCACCCAAACTAACTGAATATGGATGACTGCAAGCCTCCAAATCAAAGAGGGAGTTGATTGCTGTTTGAGAGGAAGAAGTCATTGCTTGTTCCAAGATTAAAAACTTATAATTCTGGCCTCAGCTGAAGCACTATCATTCACTAATCTGGTACAATTTAGTCAGGCTGATCCTCGGCTCAGACAGACAGGGCATTATCAAACGTTCCTCTATTCATCTCGCTTCCTGTTAGCCCAGTGAAAGCCCCTTTTATATGGTCTTCGAGTGGCTGTTAAAACCAGGGAAGACTTTGATAGAGAAGATAAGGTAGCTGGATTTATTCATGAGAGGAGGAAGGGAAGTTGTACAGGCTGATTACAGCTGCTCCAAAGCTGAAAAGTAGAGGTTTGAAGGAGGGAGATGGAAGGTGATGGATTTCTTATTAATAAGCATTATACCAATAGCACTACTGTTAAAATTAGGCATTACGTCTCCAGATATTCAACTACGGAATTGAGATTTTACTCTTAAATTGGCATCACCAAATTCACAGATGGTTGAATAATTCAAAAATACATGGATGAGGCAGAATGGGTTATTTTAAGAGACTGAGAAAATGTTGTC
>JAAGNO010012692.1:0-19358 GCA_033439905.1 Ceryle rudis | reverse complement strand
AAAAAAAAATTAAAAAACCCAATACCCTCTTGGGTACTGATTGATATATCCAAAAGGACTAACTAGTCAGAGCCAGAGGGAAGATACTGCCTAGAAATGCTCTCCAGATTAAGACAGTTCATGTATAATTTTCAGGGTCAGATCCTGTTCTTATTGCTGACATGAGCATTTAAGACTTCAGTGGAGTAGGATGGTGATTTCCACATTACTTAACATGTGTCAGCAATTGTGAACAGTTGCTTTGCAGATTCTTTGAGCTAACCAAGCAAAATCCCACCACTGAGAGCCCAGTATAGCACTTGTGGATGAAAAGCTGCCTGGAAACTCTATCAAGACTCTGAAAAACATTCCCCCTATTAATGATCAAACAATCTGGTATAGTTAAAATAGTTTTTTAAATGTAACATGATGGAAATACAAACAAGAACACTTTTCTCAAGTTTACAAAGGTCAATCCAAAGCAGCAAAGCTCTACCAAAAGTTAGGGCTAACAATGATGGTTGCAGGGGTAAACCCTGCCTCTTCCTTCCCCTCTCCCAGACTATTCTTCTCCAAATGAACTGGCAAACAAAAAAAACCAAAAACCAAGAATCAAAACACTCACAGTAGAAAATAGTACGCTGCTTAAAAGAAAAAAAAAAACCCAAACCCAACAACCCACAAATACACAAACCACAAAAAACAAAACCAACCAACCAACAAAACCCACTTAGCTATATTACTCCATCCAGCCCAAATACACATCAAGTCATTAACTGTGTTCCTCTCCAACAATGCTAAATGGGATCAATACAAGCAAAAATAATATGATGTTTTTCAGCACACTATTACATGAACAGGACACTTAAAACACAAGGGAATGCATTTTTATTTTTGAACAGGCACCAGTGTGAATCAGACATGGATGGAGTGCAAATCTCTATCAGGCAGAAAGAGGGAATAATCAAACCTAGAATGGCATAAAGACCCAAAAGGGATGGTCCACAGGGCATCATGTGGAAGGTGAACTATCTAACATACTTAGGTAAATCAGGACAAAGTTACCAAAAGCTGAAATTACCCCTCACTTTGCAGCGTACCAATATGCCAAAAAAAAAAAAAAAAAAAGACAAAATCCAGAGCTTGTTTGGGTCAAATTTCTCCTTTAGGTTATTATTAACTCTACACAAAACTTCAGCGTAAACTGTACACACAACTCTAGTTTGGTCAGTGGCCACGTAATTTCTTCCCAGTGATGAAGCAGAAAATGAGCGAACCTGGAGATAAGAGTCACTTTCCATTCTGCCACCAGTCTGCATCTCTTCAGACATAAGGCAAAGCTCAGCTGGCACTCGCCCTCCCAACTTTGTGCTACAGTGGAGATCTTGCCTGTTTTAATCACCAACTTCAGTCAGAAACTACAGCGGCTTATTTGGCAACCTCTGGGATTTAGCGGGCATTTCTGAAAGAGCTGCCAAGTCTCAGATTCCCCAGATAGCAAGTAAGAGTGGCATTGCTCACCTATCTTCACAACTGCTTTGCAACACAGTACCTGCAGATACAACCGTTCTAAATCTACAATGCACAAAGGCAATTCTACATGTTCATTTGCAGTTTGGCACTATTAATAAGGACCAGTTTATCAAAGTGCAAAGGGTGTTTCCAACAGTGGGAATGTCGTAATGGGATGACAAGACACAGCCTGCTTGTTCTGCATGTTCTGTAAGACTGTTGGGTCTTTGTCACAAAACAACTCCTGTCACACCAATACTTATTTAAAAACAAGTGTAGAAAGTGCACCCAAACCTTTCCATTCCTTTTCAAGTCTGAGGAACCTGCACTGGCAAATTACAGCTGATGAACCATTGATAATCACTGCACTGAAAGGGAATGAAGAGGCATGGACTAGCTGTTCCTCAGTCAACTCTCAGCTTGATACAGACCCAGATGCTAAAGCAGATATGAGGGAGTCAGCCTAAATTTGAACAGTCTTATCCTCCAAGTTGACAGACTAAAAGAAAACCACCACAACAGGCCAACGCCCACTGTTATGGAGCTGGATGCAAATACCTTTGTTGAATTAAAGCATGACTTTACACACATCAGTTTCAGGAAAGCAAAAAAAAAAAAAACCCAACAGGTTTACTTGTCTCTTACATTTCACTGTTCATCTTCTGCAAATTCAAGGGTGGTTGTTGTGATGATGATGGGGTTTGGTTTCGTTTTCTGTAATCCCCAAACCCAAGAGTTCCTAATTCTAAAGACCAGGTTTTCCCCATCTCTCACAGTCTTGGCTATGCATGCGCACATGCCTAGTTTCTAGCCTCTGTACTGTTAGAGGTTAGAGTGGGAATAGCTGTGACTAAAGGCAATGGAAGATTTCAATAGTAGTTTCTTTGTCACTCCAAGAATCTGCTTCACCACACAAGCCTGCAATTCCAGATTTCTGCATACATATTGTGAGGGGCACGTGGCATGGATGCTTACCAATGGCTGGAGTTCAGCACGTTCTGGGCAGATCTGTAGTAACTACGCTTAGACTGTTAAAGAAGGTTTCAGCAGAGCTCGGAGATAAAAGCTGGCAAAGAAACCCAAAAACTGAGAGTGCAAACCTCATAGATGCAATTCAGACTTTGCAAACTCGTGACGCCTTGAAAGAATTTGGGTTTTCCATCTCATCCTCCAAGGGAAGCTGCAGCACACGCTTAGCAGTGCCAGGAAGGTTAGAGGGCTGCCAGAGCAAGCACAGGAGAAGGTTTGTGTGCAAACAGAATAAACAGCCGCTACTAAATTCTTGTAACCAATTAAGCAACAATTCTCCACTGAGAATACAGCATCGCCCAGCTGCTTACCTAATCCTCAACCCTGCTTCTTGAGCTGGCTTTCAGTTTTTAAGTCTTCTATTTCTCTTCAGAAGCAAAAGATGAATGAATGTTGGTTCTCTAGACATCTTGGTTAAAAGGCAAATAAAAGCCCTGCAAGGACCATCAGTACTCCAAAGTGACTTAACACTAATGAGCTTTCACCAGCAAGTCTGCAAACATTATCACATGCCAGTAGCCATGCTAAATCCACCCAAATTACCTATCTGCAAGGCTCTCCTCCAGCCTGAACTGGACATCAAGCCGAGGGAAAATCAAACCTGGAAGATGACTATGGATTTTTCTCTGGTCCGCATCCCTGTGTTAATCTACTCAGTGATGTTAAGCAGATGCATTGTGAATGTGTTCTTTCATCTCATGTAAAGGGGGGAGAAAAGGAAAAACAGTCAGAAATAGTACTTATTTTAAAACATTTGCTTTTTTCAGATAAGTACTGCTACTGTTTGTAGAACAGTCTGGAAGAGAGATACATATGAAATTCCTTTAAATACATGTGTTCAGTTTTTAAACTGCATATGAGTCAATCTAACAGATTACCTTATTTTGCATCGCTCGAAGCTGAGGGTCCCGCCCCCCACCCTCTTCCTAAGTAAGCAAGCACAAGTTTCTGGCATAGACACTGGTGTGAGAGATTTTAACATTCCCCTTTCCATAAACAGTCATATATCAAGCCCTAAAAAATTTGCTTCATAGAAACATTTGCACTAGTAAAACTCAATTATTCTAATATTTGTATGACACATGCAGGAGGGGTGCATAAAAAGGTTACGGTGAGCTCATTTAAGAATTTAAACAAGTACTTGATAAAAAGTTTTTGAATTATTCGCTCAGCTCCACTATTAAATCAGGCTTCCAAAGGAGTCTTTAAACAACAGCACAGAAGGCGCTGTATTTATAACAAAAAGGCAGTATTGAAGCTATCACTCTGTCTACAGCACAAGTCATTGTAAATGCACACATGTACAGTATCATGTGTGGGTTCACACTCCTGCCAGATTAACTGAACACTTCGAATATTTATACTAATACTCCTTTCTGGAGAGACAGAACCATTTCTGTCTAAGTATCTTAAGTACTGCTTTTTTTTTTGCTTAGAAAAAGGAAAAAAAATGTTGTTTTACATGTTCTTCTTTGAGAAGATCTAAAAGGTGAGAGAGAGAAGTGCTCAAGAATAGTAGTAAGCAAGATTAGGACATATTTATTTTTATACCATGCCACATGGGCTATCACACAAGTATTTTGCTATGCTTCCCAAAGCTTCAGAGCCAGACTGAAGAGGTCACCAACCATCTCTCAGTTATAAACTTTCATACTAAGTTTACATATAGCCAGCAATTTTCTACATACTTGCTCCTTGCATACATACCCCCTTTTTTTTTTTTTTCTTTTTTCCAAAACCTCACAGCCCACTTGTCATGAGGACCTTCTCTAGAGGCAGGAAAAGCAGGAGACTTCAAAGAGATAACACGAGTGGTGCTCCACTGCTCTGGTACACACATCCTCTCACCACCTGCTGCCTTTCTTTCCATCCCTCTTTCTTCCACATCACAGCCTGCTCTTGGTAGTTCAGCTTGATGAACACTAACCAAAATTTTCTCTCAGAATAACTACTCCAAGACCATTTCAGCTACAAGCATCACCCACAGAAACATTCCCGTTTGCGTGTTGCCCTCTCTCCTGCATCAGTCTGTTCTCAAATAAACTCATGGGTTGACAGTACAAGCTCATGAGCTTGTGAAAGAAAAACCAGGATTCTCTCCCACTGCATCCAGTCATGCTCCCAGAGCAAAGGACAGGTTGAGTCAGTCCCCCAATATAACTGGTTTCAGGCATTTCTGACTGCATTATTTTAATGACAGTACTTCACTTCCTTCAGCCATCTCATTGATGGCCCTCAAATTAAGTATTAATGAAGTGGTTTAACACTCTTACTGGTTGGAGGAGACATGGGGTGTCACCTAACCAGCTGCTCAAGGGTGAACACATAGCTGTTCTATTCACCCACACAACCAAGAAAAGAGTTTTTACATCACATAAGCTAAGGAGAAGTCTGGGGAGGTGAGAAGCAGGAGCCACAACTATCACACTAAGAGATGCCACCGAGCCCTGGAACAACAGTGGGAACCTCCCCTGAGCAGAACCATCAGCACATCAGTATAATACCACCTAACCTGGCACCAAAAAAAAAATAAAAATAAAAATAAAATAAAAAAGAGAAAAAAAGATATCTTGCCGTTTCTGAAGAAATGGGAGTTCATCTGGTTCTGTTCTGCTGTTCTGCTGTTACAAAGCCAAGCTACAGCAGCAGTGCCATCAGCAACACAACTGAAAACTGGGGTTTGTTTGTTTGCTTGTTGTTTGGTTGGTTTTGTTTGGTTTGGTTGGTTGGTTTTGTTTGGTTTGTTTGGTTGGTTGGTTTTAATCCTTAAATTCAACTTTGCTGCTGTACTTTCCTTCAAATCCACCTCTCACCTCCTCGTCTGCATGTTCTTACAAATCTATCTGAAGCACTGGTTTTCCTGACTATGGGTAAGACTAAACACCTTCATCACTGCAAATGTAATTATGGCAAAATACCATGGCTATTTGTAGACTTCCTGTTCATCAAATAATATTAGTGTACCTTTGCCTTGAGCAATTATTTACAGGGCTGGAAATCCTGAAGAGACACCAGCCAGCCAGCAGAAGCAACCCCCCCCTCCATTATGCAATGCTGCTTTGTATTAGCTTTTGGAATGACTCAAAGAACAAAATCTTTATAAATCTGTCCAGTGAAAAGGAGAAAGAAAAAGTAATTCAGTTAAAACTCCACATTAGCTTACTTCAACTGAGACAGGGAGGCATTTTACACTTCAACTGAACTAGCAGCTCAAATTCAACTTCAGGCTCCAACACAGGCTTTAAGTCAAATTCCTAAGCAGAGTAAAACCCTTATTAGCCTGTCTTCACTGTAATTTTAATCTTAGTTAATTCTAAGTATGTAATTTATGTTAAAAATAACCTACTTTTTTTTTTTCAGAACTGGATATACTGCACACAAAATTATTCCCTGGCTACCAGAGTTAATGTTTCCCTTAGAGAAATAATTTTTCATGTATTGACAGCAAAAGAAAGTCTCTCAGAGCTTTAAAAACATACAAAAGTGTATTAATTCACCCCATACACCCTAAGCCATCAAAACCTGGCCATGCAGTCTTGCTTTAAACCAATGCTATGTACTAGAAAGACTTTTGAGGTGTTTAAAAACTGACATTTCTCTTTCACCACACATACACAAGGGGTGGGAAGAGAGAGAAAAATGGTTAATATTTCTACCTTTAAGAAGGAACAAAGCATTCCTTTTCCCTCTCCATTCATCTTTCCCAATTTATAATTAAAATTGCAAGCAGAAAAGAAAAAATTAAACACCTTGTAAAGATAACATCTCAATTTTTAGTTCCACTAATGTGACAAGATTCATAAATTTCTCACAATGAAAGAAGTTCTAAAGCATTGTCTAAAGTTTACAAAGTCTGCTTTAGAGGTAAAGCTGTCAATGCCACTGGTACACAGGACTCACCCGTGTCAGCACAAGCAGTATTTACATCCTGCAGCCAACCTAAAGCTCTGAAGCCCAGGTTACTATCTCTGCCAATCGCAAAACATTCATTACGTATTTCCTGCGTTACTTGCATAGTTCCTTAGATTTCTGGGTATTTTTCTTTTTTAAATGTCCACTTAGTAAAAAGCTACTGAGATCTCCCACTCAAGCTCAAGAAAAAATACTGAGAGAATAACCAAGGTGATTTCCTGTAGTTCCGTCTTACTCTCTTCGCTCCCACTCTTCTTTGCGAGGTGGTTTCACATAAAAGCAGTTCAACTCTTACCATCCATTGCCAAGCCTGCAAGCCAACACAACCTTGCAAGTGAAGCTTACTCCTTGACAGAGCATACTTGTGTAATCTAAATATGAAAGACAGGGAATATTCGCACATTTGCTACATGAGGGATTGTGATTTGAGACTGAAATGCAAGTGAGATGCACAGTCCAGAAGAGTTGGACTCTGCAAAGAGCACAACATCAGCTCTATCTTGCATCGGGTCTTGCAGCCACAGGTTGGCACAAGAACACCAGACATTTTAACGATTTGCGGTAAAATCCTGACAAAAAGGGGGAAAAAATAATTACACATTTTAGCCTCTGGATTTTCCTCCATTTTGTGTGGTGTACACATGCAAAAGTTAAGAAGAGGGTTTCCAGGACTCGGCAGCACGTACGGCCCCGCACCGAGCCGTGCTTGAAGCGGGCAGCTGTGCGAGGGAAGCGAAGCAGAGAGGACGCGGACAGATGTTTCCATTCACGAACACTGCCAAGGAGCCGGGAATGCCGAGTTCACTACCTTGGCGCTATTTACATTTCACAACATTCAGTAATAACCATGCCACAAGCAGTTTAAAAAAAAGGAAAATACAGTACAGCATGGGAACATTTCATCGCTGCTTTTAAGAGAGCAAAAATGAAAAGGTTTTTTTTTTTTTAATTCCAATTCTGAAACTTTGCCTTGTTTCATTTTGCTCACTGCCATCCACATGGGTTGCTGAGCCTTGTCTGTTTGAACTAAGTACCTTCCATTGCCATTTCACTAGAGGAGTGTGCCCACGCCTGCTTCTGGGGCATCAAGGATGGTTATGCAGTTCCTGAACCACCTGAACTTTCTCCTTTCATTTCCCAGAATCATCTCATTTTTAATCTAGCACAGAGGAGAGTTTCTCCTTTAGCAACTGTGACACAAACTGAACACTCTGAAGACCAAACCTGGCGCTCTTGGCTCAAAAAATACCCTTACAAGTAGTTGTGAGGGTGAGTTTCAGAGGCAATCATCCAACCTCAATCTTGAGGCCCAACAGGTTTGAGAATTAGCTGCCAGATCCAGTCTGGCAACTAGCACTGCTACTCCGAGCACCTTCCCATCCACCCGAACACACTGGAGCGTTATACACAGACCACAAGCGACAATCCGCTCCGCCTGTCCTGAGGTGCTCCCTGCAGCAAGAGATAGGAAGGGTGATGGGAAAAACACTTTTTCACACCAGCTTTATGATCCATAAAGCCCTTTCTGAGCCCACAGCAGAAGTGAGGGGGGAGAAGGTCAATATAACCCTTTTCTGTTAAAGACTATTACTTGCTTGAGTTTTTAAAGGGGTTCTGTACTTCAAATATTTAAGCTACACACTCTGTATTGTGTTTCTTTCAAAGCATTGTGCTGGTGAACATTGCCCAGATGGGGAAACTTTACTGGAAGTGAGCACGGGGCTCCTCTCCCATCACCACCACAACAGGACACCTTCCTCCCCAAAGTAAACCAGACACTAATGCTATTTATGGATCCCATTGCAGAACCAGACAGGCTTCCTAGCCACTATTCATCAACGTGCAAATAGATTCTATTTCATGGCAGGAAGAACAGATTTAAAAGGGGGCGGGGGGGAAAGTCATGAAGTTCTCCCTTCTTAAATACATACTTGAAGAGTATAAAAGCTGATCACAACTTCTTTGGAGCCAACTTTACAAAAAAAAAGGGCATTTTTAAATTAGTTCCTAAAGGATTATTAGAGGAAACCAAATATCCATGGAAAAGAAGGCCAGCTGATGTACCAAGGGACAGACCTCCAGAAGAACATCAGCTCTATCACTCCCCTGCATCCAGAGGAAAAGCAGGGAACATAACCATGAAATCTTCCTTACTTCACAGGAAAGGCCGACATCAGAGTTTCCAGAGGCACGTAACTGGACATCATTCACCAGCTCTACTTTTAAACATGAACACTGTGGAATCTAATGACTTGCCCTGCTAATTCTTTAGGGTTGTAGTGGGAAGCACAACCTTGTTCTTCTGAACATTTTCATGGAAGCACCTTTGCATTTAAAATGCCAACTGTAAATGCATCTGAGGTTCAGATAAAGCACCCACAAGCATGTAATTAGATATGTAAGAAGTTTTACAAAGCTCTCAAAGAGCCCAAGGACATTTAGAAAGGTAGATGCAAACTTAGAATCTGTCTTAACATATCATCAGCAAAAAACAATTCTATTCTTAGATATCTCTTTGGTGTTTCCTATAATCGTCCCTTATTTTCTCAAAGGACTAGGAGGAAAAAAAAAAAAAAGTTGTTGGTTTTTTTTTCCTCTTAATAACCAAACAAGAACCTGTTCTGCAAGGCATATGGAACAAAGCAGTATCTTCCAAAAAAAGAAAAGCTCATTCAAAAGTATGTAAATATTAGGGCTGGTAACACAAACAACAAAACCACAGGAAACACAAGAAATTAAGAATAGATTGGGACTTACTCGATCTCCTGGCTGCTGGATACATAAGTACTCTTCTGGGTTGGACATATCAGACAAGATTCGTTTTCTGCGTAACAGATATCAGGGAGTTGACACGTAATTTAGAGAGGCAAACAGAACTGTCTATCCTGATCCTGTCTGTGCTCCTTAGCAGGCAAGGACACTGACCACCAGCCAAGGCAATGAAACCAGGACTGGCCCTGGTGTTCAGCATCCTGCACCAAGCAGTGAACGAACCTCTGCTAACTTCACGGAGAAGTTAGCACACAGGGTTAACTCCTGTGTCTTCACAATCCACTGCTGCCTGCCCAGGACACATCCAGAAGTCTGCTCTTGAATGAGGAATGGCTTGCTAACGCTGAAGCTGAGCAAGAAGCTGAGGTGACAATTAGTTCCCAACTAATTGGGTGGTCCATGACATCGCCACCCTGCAACTCTTCCAGGCTGGAAGGCACATATCCAGAGCTCATCAGTGCATTTTCCAGCTCGGGTGTATTCCCAAACTCCCCACTGCTGCGAGGCTCTTGTCTAGCAGCATCCTAAAAGCTCTTTCTCTCCTTTCCACTCTTTCTCTCCTTTCCATCATGGGAATTTTTTTTTTTTTTTTTTTCCCGCCAACTGGCCGGAAGTGACATGGTCCCAACCAGGGAGACTTCTACATCTCTTGTGCAAGAGTTCAAAACACTCAAAACAGTGCTTTGCTAAGCATCATGGCCACATTAATGCAACCACACTGCAACTGCTCCTCATTCCAACTTCCAAACACTAAACCTTCTCCTTCTTCATCCTGAAGTTACCCAGTGGCTCAGAGCCAGTATTACCTAAAACTCAAAAACACCCCTACAAAGAAAACCATTTATCTCCTTCAATGCAAACACCAAGTGATGTAGCATTCCCAAAGACAAAATTTAACAAGACTTAAAACATGCATCCTCCAAAATGGCCTGTGTTTCTCTTGGCACTGAAATACCACAAGCCCAAGGCAAACATACCATTTGTATAAATACCTGTGTATTATTCCTTTTTAATTTATATCAGAAGCATGGATTAGAGTAGGGTTTTTTGCAAAAATTGGCAAAGATTTTACAAATTAGTTCCTGGAGGGAGGGGGAATAAGAAAGACTCTTCCAAGCAGAGCATTAAAAAACTTTGTAAGTTTACACTCACTTGATAGCTTTGATTTTTAGGCATTTCAAACATTCGATCTTTTCATATAATGCGACTGCACAGTCACTGTATGATTGCCATTTATCTGCCATCTCACAGTATTAATTGTCATAGCAGAGGGATGGGTCACGCAAGCAATCCAGTAAAGAAAGGCTAAGAGAAGCAAACTCATATTTTGTCATTTCAGAAAGATGTATATGTTTTCAAGCACTTTCTTTGCCAAGTCTTCCATCCTCAAATACTTTTGATTTTTTTATTTCAAAACTTGCTCTCCCCTTACCAAAGAGCTTTCCTTTTATGCCCGCCATAAGCTGTGGCTGGGATCTCAACCAGCCCGATGACTTCTGAACTTTGAGATTATAAAGCAAGAAAGTTACTGAACACTCACATGCAAGTCGATTGGCTAAGAAAAAGCAGCACAAAGTCCTGCCAAAATCCTAGCTAATCTGATGAAGGAAAAACCAGGGAGGTCTAAGCACTAAACCCCACAGGTTTATTTTTTTTAAAGAGAGACAGTTCCAGCTGCAGAAAGAAGCACATCACATTGATCAGGGTACCTCCTCTTCAGACATGACATCTGAAGAGACAACGTTTCACCACCTTAAACGTACTACCCATAGGTAAATTGTAAGAATGGAATTCCAAACATACAGGAAAGCACAGGACTGACACGGCAATTTCATACAGGTTGACAAATGCTGCTTGTAATCTGACTGGAAGGAGGGAGAAACAAATTAAGCAGACATACGTGATGTGCAGCCAGTTACCATGTTAAGTACTTTTTAATTCTCCTACTTTCAACGCACTTCACAAACAAGTAATCCTCTTAATACCCATGCAAGTATATTTATTATCCACAGTTTTAGCTTGTAAGCTCTTCAAGAAACAAGCTAGTTCTTTTTCTAGCTTAATAGAGTGTTCATGAAAATTGGGACCAAGACCCTCTTTTAACTGAGGAACTGCTGCCAAGAAATCAGCTCCCAGCACCTCACTACCCTCCACCATCTTACAGAGATGAGCAACACACCCACTCAAGAACATACTTTTAATCTAGGTAAAAGCAATTTTAACCTAGTTAAGCAGGCAAATCTCAGCCTAGAGAAGGGTGCATGTAGCAAGAAGGTGACACTATCAAAAGACTCAGTAAAAAATTAGTAGCTCTGGCCAGGGTCTAAAAGTAGCTCCAGATTTTGGAGAGTCCCAATCCCTCACTGCACAAGTGAATTTGCACTCTGGTGCCCAAAGTCAGCAGAAATCCACGGAGCCACCAGCACAGAAACACAGTGATAGGGCAGGTTCTGACATCACCCCCAGCATCCTCCCATGATGGACCTGAAGACAACGTGTATTTATTTTCCTGTTGGCAGCCACACTAATTAATACAGAAAAACCTGGAGTTAACAGAAACATTTTCAGCAATGTTTCACCTGGCATCACGCAGAAGGGTAGACAGTCACCTGGACTTTGGGAAATGAATGTTCATTACACAAAGCTTCCTTTTACAAGAAAAAGGGGTTTAGTCTTTATTTCTCTAGTCATCTGAGACAACTCACCTTCTTTGCAGCTGCTAGGAGAAGAGAAACTATAAACATTTACATTTAATGTAACAAAAGGTTTGCTCACCACCTCTTGTGTTCCACTAGGCCCTTAGACGATGATCACTCATCATAAAAATGGGTGGAGTGTCTGCAAACCACTCAGCGATGGAAAAACTGACTCCCATGTTCAAGAGGAGCTCCTGCACAGGCTGGAAACCCCACTGAAACAAAGTGCTGTCATTACTCCCCAGACAGCAAGTCTTTCAGCTACGGATGCAAACACATCTGCTACGTAACACATGAACCAGTGTGGTTTACTTTTATCTCCAGAATCATCTTCTGCATCAATTCAAAGACCTTCAGATCAGACTATGGAAACTGTTTTAATCTAGGTCACACATAAATTCATTCATCTCCAGTTTAGTTTTAAAACAATTGAAAAACAGCAGTCCCCGAGTACAAAGTGCAGACTTGAAGATGTCCAGTGCTGCCAGTACAGCAGCTCTGTTGCTGCAGTGGAAGACTGATGGCAGCAGTGAACAAAAGATGAAGTTCATCACGTAACATCAGAGATACATCACATAAGCTGCACTCCTCAGCTGACTCAGTAAACCATGTTAACAAAAAAAAAAAAAGGGGGGAGCAAGATCCAGTTTTGCTGCCATCTTGCTTGTGGGTTTGGTAATCAGGAAGCATCCTGTGCCAAAAGAAATTGCTTTGTATATCTGGCTATCCGTTCTCCCCTTCCCCCCAAAAAAGAAATTACTTCCCCCCTTCCTTTAACACCTGCTTCCTCCATCTGAGCTTTCATTGTCCCACCGCTATTATGGGACTGAAGGCTTCAGCATCCCAGAGGAAACTCGGGGGGAAGCCAGTGTGTAAAGCAAGCAAGACTCATTTCACCAATCCCACACCTCAGTATCCCCTATTTTCCCCCCTCCTCCTACTGACAGCAGCTTCCAAGATTCAGCTGGGTGTTGAGACCTGCACGTGCCAGGAAGCTGAAGATGCCACACATCCTCATATTTAACCCTACTGCGCCCACCGACACCTTGCTCTTGCACCTCCCCAAGGACCCACAACCAACACCATGAGGCAGGAACTGAGGCCAGACAAGACTGTGGCCTGACCCAGCACAGCCTTTCATACGGTTGCACCAAATGGAGGCATTTCACAGAAGCAGCAGCTCCAAGCTACCCTAAAACGTGGCAGGAAGACAGCAGCATCCATCCTCAGCCCAACAGCGGGGAAAGGTGTCCTTGGGCAAATCCGTCCTAGGGTTTTATCTCCCGCGTGAGGTTGCTGTGCAGAATCACACCCCCGCTTTGGTCTTCCCTCTGCTGAAAACAGGGATACTTGCAAGAACATGACAAGTCCTCCAGCATCTGTGCGTGACACATGCCAGGTGTGTTAACCCAAGGAAAAAAAAAAAAAAAGACAGGGTGAGTCAGTAGTTTGAGTCTGAAGACAGTCCAGTTTAGATCAGCTGCTCCCTGCCAAAATCCTTGTTTGTAATGGTTTTATTAACTGCAGCGTTCAGACTTCCAGAGCAGTTACACCACTGGGGGCAGAGGCACATTGGGAAAGAGATTTACTTTCCCAAGTAACTTTGCCAGAAACCTCAGATACAATTTAGATGAAGCTACACAATACGTCACAGGTTTTAACATAACTTACTGCTCCAATTTTCATTAGTCATGGGTGATAAAAAACACAGGGGATTCAAATCTGACACATCAAGCAGTTTCTATCAACACAAAGCTTTGAGCATCATCATCAAATGACATACACCCTTCTACTTTAAGATGACCGCTTTAAATCATGCTCATGGAGAATGTCTCACTAAAAATTCAGCCGCATATTTAAATAGTAATTCATCACTTATTTTCCCTCTCACACAGAAATAAAACCTGAAATAGCTGATACAGAAGAAAATCCTTAAATCCTTCCTTTTACAGTGGATCGGGCTAATCTCAGCAGTGCTGTCACGCTGTAAGTAACAACTGACATTAAACAATAATTTGGGGAGATGTCTCACCATGTATTTTGCAAATGTAACAAGAAGTTAACAACAGTTCAGCAAAACAACAGAAGGGTAACGACTTTTGTGAAAGGTAGACCTGCCACCCAAATAAAGCCAAAAAAATAGAGACCAGATGCAGTCAGAAACTACTCTGGCAAATGCTACACATTTTGCAAAATCTATTAGAAAATTTGACAGGTGCTTGAAACTAAGAGGCAGTGGCTCAGTTGCAGCTACCTGCGCTCCTACATTTTAAACGGTATCTTGGAAGAGCAACTACACAGGATCCAACTCACTGATATGAGCAATCCGTTGCCATCCCATGATTTCCAAGGAAATTAAAAGGTGACCTCATGCAAGAGTGAAACATGCAATTCAGTTGCCACATCTGCTGATGAAAAAGTTATCACTTTTTTTTTTTCCTCCAGATGGGAAAATAAATTTCTTACAACTAAAAAAAATCTCAGGGAAGAAGAAGAAATAAAAAAAAAAAAATGGGAAGAAGAAATAAAAAAAAAATGGGAAGAAAAAGAAATAAAAAAATATTAAGAGATTAGATCATTTTGAAGAAATATGAAAATGAATTCTTGGTCCTTGTGAAAGGGAAATAGATTCAAAGAAAATACAAGTGGTCAAGAAGGATTAACTTTGTCAAATGAACCCCTGCTACAGAATTACAAGTTAACCCGTGACAAAACACCGTTCTGGGTGCTGCAGCCGAGCCCAAAATCAAGGTCCTCTATGCACCACAGCAGCCCACAAGGTCTTCAACACCAGCAATCCTCACAGCAGCAAGAAACCCCGCAGGGGGCTGCCCAGAGGCACCAAACCCAACCTCACACACAAACCATGCTTGGAATACTCTACATTTCAAACCCTCAATGCAATGCCATAGGATGTACTGACAGTAGTTTGAGGGGTGTTTTTCCCTTACATTTACTCCAATCCCATGAGCAATATCTGGGAAGTTCCCAACGCGCCTTTGTTACAGTTCAGCACTTGGACTGTGAGAACTACATCCCTATGCCAGAAAAGAATTTAGCTTTTTCTCACCCATGATAAAAGACATCCAATAGACTCTTCAGCATCCAATTTTTAGTTTAGTTTTGGGTTGTTTTTTTTTAAAGTATCTATAAAATAGTCTTGTTAAGACTGTCTGATGATGACACAACACATGGTCCATTACAGCTACAACAGAATTAAAGCTTACTTTTTGCAAGATATTGCACAGCATACTTTAAGGAATGTTGACTACTTAAAAGTATTTGTGATTACACTTTCTCCCCCTGTCTCTCAACAACTTCGAAGTATAGCTGAAATGGTTATAAAGAAAATAAAAACATTATAAAAATGGTAGGTCTTACCTTGCTGAGCAGATATATCTTTACTCTAGACAGAAATAATTGCAGTCTTAGGGAACTTTAAAAGGAAATACTTTGACTTCTAACTCACTGGTTTATCTTGGAAACACATCTATCTCCCTTGTTGTCTTCAAATGCTATAAAACAGGGGTGGGCACCACAATCAAATGCCTCCTTTGCAATCAGAAAAACACTTCCAAGGGTGTAAAGCACCAGAGCCTTTGCCACAGCCGCTGCTTGCGAGACCACAAAAGGATGTGAGCCAGGGAACTGATCCAGGTAAAAAATTAACTTTTTTGCTGAACTTAATTCAAGGTATGAATTGTACCGAAAAATAAAGCCAACATACTTTTAACTGGAATGCATTTTTCAGTCTCGTTGGCTGAGCAGACCCACAAATCCCTGCATGACCCAGCTGGGGAACTGGATGAGACTGCTTATACCTACACTGACACACAGAAGAGATGACAGAACTGTAGTTTGAGTTTAGGATGAAACAGAAAACATTTTACCCCACTGCATGCTTCCAGCAGCAGTCTCTGAGAGGGCATTAAACTTTTTACAGGATTTGTGGCGTCACAGTGTAGACATCAACAGAGGAGTCACCCTGTTTCCGTAACAAAGGGCCATAAATACATAGAGATATATCTTTTTGAAAAAGATCTGTATAGCTCGACTGCAGCACCAAGTTCCCAGCATAGCTGCTTTCCCTGGAGTGCTGCCATCATGCTTTCTTATCACTAACCAAAGTAAGCAACCAGCTAACTCCCAATGATGTGCTTTGCCTTCTAGATCTGCATAAAGGTCATTTACAAGGAAGAATGGCAGGTTTAAAAAATGAATAACTAAATAAAAAGATGATGTTATGCCACATTTACAGCTTTGTTTCCAAAAGTAACTAAGAAATGCAATGCCAGGCTGCAACACCACGACTGAACCATTTGACTATTCACCAAGAACAAGGAGTGGCCGATTCCCTCCCCACAGCAAGACTGCTGACAGCTGTTTAGAGGAGGAAAAAAAACAGTGAAGCATGACTAAGCTATTCATAAAAATTTCATTGCATCTAAGACCCTAACGACAAGTTTTGATTTAGAAAAAGTGCAGTGCTCCCTGGAAGTGACTGTCCAGGTGGCATGGTACACGCCAGCCTTGAACCAGACTCCCAAATGGATTATATCCCCCGTGGCAAACCCCAAAGCAGCAAAGCAGAACTGTTCTGCTTTCACCCAAAGCTATCAGTTGCTACACAAAGTCACTCATTACCTTTATCTATCCTACAGGTGATCAATGCAAGCAAACACGAGCACTTGGCGCCCAGTAATCAAAAGCTGCAAGGTGCTTCCCACCTCAGCCTTCCATGTGCCTGCAAATAGGGTGCTGCTCATGTTATCCTCCAGCTGGAAACCACATGAACTGCCACCTCCCTGTCCAGGAGGCTGGTAAAACACAGGGCCACAATCACTCAGGAAAGGCATATCATGCCTTTAAAACCTCCTGAACTATCCAGCCTCTCGAGTTTTTAACTTCTTAACACGGTCTTCCACCAGTACAGCAAAACCAAAACCAAACAGTTCCTCCGTACTAATCAGCTGTGAGGTTTAGTTTACCTCAGGCTATTTATCACCTGTGTGGGGAACCCCTATAGAAATCACATTTAATAGCACTCAAGTAGATTGCAAAGATAACCAGCTACAGTAATAAGTAGAAAAGCTTCCAAGCTGCTTCAAGGACTGTTTCATGGGCTAGTGAATCACCACCAAATACCAGGCAAAGGAAACCAACATGTGTCCTGGAAACAGTGGAAAAGAAATAGGTACAGCAGGCATGACAACTTTTACTAACACTTTTTTCTGTTTGGCGAACTATTAAAACTTATTATACCAGCAGAAAATTATATGGCAGCATGCACCGCTTTTGTAACACAGAAACATGTGCATACCACCAATAGCCCTACCAACGTTTTTTTTCCTCTAGTATAATTTATTGATGGCTGCCTTAATTCACACTTTGGATAGAATAACCAGATTCCTGTAACAGTATTTATCCCTCTTCTTAGCATAGGAGCATATCTCACACCAGAACACAGCTTACTCAGGAGTATGTCCTGCCCAGAGATTAGTAATGAGTTCTGCATAAGCCCAAGTCTCCAAGCTTCCCTACATAGACTGCGTTTAAAAACATCCATCATCAGACAGTACCTGGCAGAGCTCTGTTTCTACGAGAAGCTTCAACTTCTTAACTGCATTCTCCTCCTTTGATGCTGTGAAGCTGTAAATCAGGAACATCGCACTCCTGCCTTTCCCCCTGGCTGCAGTCCCTGGCCAGACTCTTGTTATCCGAACATGCCATGTCCTCACCTCTCGGGCTATGTCAGCCATCCCTCGGCCTCTGGAGACGGGCAGGAGATGCAGGCTGGAACGCCGTCGCTCAACATGGAGCATCCACACTACCTCCAGGAGACTCGTCATTCAGGCTACCTACAAAACCTGTCTGCCTTGCAGAACGCTACATCTCTGCCCTTCTAGCAACAGCCCCAGGCTAGCCTGTCTGCCCAGCACCAGGCAGCGCTGGAAGGACAGACAGGAGATGTATTAGGCTCAGCCCATGAACACAAAAGGCAGGTACCTACATGCCTGAACTCATGCCAAGGGACAACACATGACCAGAAGATCCTCACCTTACCTAACCCTTGCCTAACACACCCTTACTCTGCTATAAGGCTAGTAAAAGAAACAATTACACCACAAAGCCCCAAGCATCCAAGTGAGATAGATATTGTCACCAAGGAAGGAGACAGCCTGGACCAGAGTGGTACAAAGCACAGCAAGCACCTTCTGAGCAAGCGTTCCTCTAGCACAGGCAGCAGCTTCTACCCACAGGCATGGATGTGGGGTTAACATCAATCTAGTCCCACTACTATGGTATCTATATATAATAACACCTCGAACACAGTAATAAATGAATCATTAGTACCTTACCTTTAAGAAACCATGTGGAACTTCACTCACCTTTGCAGTTTCACAATAACTCAGCAAGGGCATGCAAAACATGAAAAACACACCCGGCAAGGGACTGATTTTAAACTGAAGAGTGTCACCCCAGAGATAATGTAGCTTGGCCCTTTAAAACCGATTAGATTACATTAGCCAAAACTGCCAGCATACAAGACATTCACGGATCTCGGACCAACTGTCTAAACTCAGCTCTGAAGCTACATGCTTTACATATTTCTACTGCATCGCATATCTCCATGAGTACCTCAAGTTTTACGGCTGACGAAGATTACAGAGAACACCACAGAGACCAACTGTCCTACAGAAGTGCAGCATTTCTAATCCCTTTAATCGAGTCCCTGTCTGGTCATCCACAAATGAATCAGTACAACACATTCTACAAAAAAAAAAAACCCAACTTTGAAGAAAAAAAAAAAAAAATCAAAAAAATCACATTTTTCCACTTCCGAGCTCCAGCCAATGTGAAGCCCCGCAAAGGACACTGTAGGAGAACCAATTACAGAGGTCAGCAGAATTGACTGCAACTAATCCCAACTCCTTTATATGACTTGCGGGGATAACACACTCACAGAAGGTGGATTAATAAATCCCAACAATTTACAGGTTAAGAAACAGCTACTCTTTCACAATCCTCGTCCAGAAACTCCTGCATTCGCTTCAAAAGAAGACTGTTTTCACTCAAGAAAAATAAATAAATAAATAACATTTTCCCATACGGTGAATGCATAAAACAGGCCCATGGAAATGACCCTCTTGATTAATTTCAAAGAGCCACTCAGCCCCGAAGTGAGAAAAGCAAACACCATCCTGTTGTTTGGGAGACTCTGATATAAAGCCCAAATTATCTTCCTCGCAATAAACTCAGATACAAAGTTGTGTCAGCGAGGCTACAGAATTTTTATTTTATTTTTTTTCCACATCAGGATATCACTCATTCCAATAGCGAGGAAGCAGAAGGAGGCTGGGGCCGGGCTGGGCGGGGGTTTGAGTGTCTGTGGGTGTGCGGTATGGCCCCGGGCACACACTCGGGGCACGCTCCCCCCGGAGCGGGGCCGGCAGCGAG
>JAAGNO010012691.1:82342-97190 GCA_033439905.1 Ceryle rudis | reverse complement strand
TTACATGTTTATTATGGGTGCAAATTTTTTTAATTTACATCTTATGAAAAATCAGAAATATTTACAATTTTGTAAGATAAACTTGTATGCTCTAATTTACAGTCTGATGTAGTAACAATTTATAAAAAATCAGATCCTTTAGAGTTGTGTTTACAAATTAATTTTCTTAGGAGACAGCTACAACGGATATTGCTGTATACACAAGCAAGAACCAGCTTGCTACATATGTTTTTTTAAAATCAGATAGTTACATGTACTTTTTACATTGTTTTTGAGTTTCTTTACAAAAAGTCTATATAAACTTGTATGGCTTCAAAATTGTAACCTGCACCCAATGCAAATGTATGTATAATCACCTGAATGAAGGCTAGTTTAAAAGTGCTGAAACATAACTACTTCATTTAACTTAGAAATGAAAGTAATACTTGATTAAAAATAGCAATACAATGTTGAGTTTTCATTAATAAAATATTGTCATGTTAAACACAGTTTGATTGCAAAGCAGATTACAATTAAGATTCCAATAAAAAGACTGTACCATTTTATGAGTTAGAAATTTACCATTCAATAAGATTAGCAAATTAAGAGCCAAATATACTCCTATAATCAAATCTACAGTACAGTATGTGCATAGTGCTAACAATGAAACTAGTTTGCAAAATGTGTAGTATACATAAGAATTTATGCTGTCTCTATAAAGCATAATTTCTTGTAAAGCTTCAGCAGTCCAATTCATTATTGGTTTTGCATTAATTAGTTCAAGCATGTTTTATTGTTTTAATAGAGAATTTGAAATAGATATGGGTATTCAAAATGGTCATATGAAATTCTCATGAGTAGTTATTGAGTTATTTTGCCCCAGTACTTTTGATTTCAGATTGAAAAAACACTTGATAACACAAATACATAGACAATTTCCTAAATTAGTGACTTAAAAAAAACGTTACTGATGCGTCACACTTCCCTGTGCTTAGGCTGTGGCAAGCAGATCAGGTGACAGTACAAATATCAAAATTGTTGGTTACAGAAAAAAAATTAAACTAATAGAAATGGCAGTACTTGTCATCCTGCTGCCAGTAACATACCTTTCTAAAATTCTACTCCTGTTAAAGTACTATGTTTACATTCACATCACACAACCCCCAAAACACTCGAAGTCCGAAGACTTGCAGTCAAAGTGAAGGGAAATGCTGTTTGCTTTTAAAAGTTGCCTTTTACCATCTTCAGTGATATTTCAGGATTCCCATCTTTGGTGACACTAAAGTTACTATCTCAAAGTTTTGAAGTCCTGCATGATGCTTCTCCCTTTACTACAACCGCATTTATTGCAATTACCCCATGAGGAAGTAATCCAGTATTTTAAAATTCTTTTAAAACAATCTCCAGTTTTTGGATATCTGCCTTCTAAATAAATCCCAAAGGACTTATTATAAAGTTGTGTGTCATATACAAACACCGTGCTTTCTTGGTGAAGAGCCAAACTTTTGCAAAAAGGAAGCGAGGCACGTGAATAAGAAATTGGATAGGCACAGGCTTTTTTTAAAGGCACAAACGTTATGCAATTCATATAAAAATAAATTAAATCTACAGCATCAATTCAAACAATCACAACGCCCATAAAATTTACTAACTGCAGAAGTAAATCTCTGCCATCTTTTGCAATTTTATAACACATTGCACTTAGGAAAAAAACCCTATATAAAACAACTTACATGTTAATAATATATGATACACAGGCATCAAGTTACATTTATACATCTCTAACTCAGATGGTTTTGTGGCGTGAGTGGACAGAAGAAGTATGTGAGACTTTGCCTCTGCTTTCTTTAAAAACTAGTAATTAAAGAATTGGAAAAATGAGTATTAGTTATGGAAAGCTCCAGTATTTCTTACCTGTTCTCCTACATTTTTAGGTTTAATGATTACAGTATAACATATAATTTCATACTTCCTTTACAACTATGGACTACTGTTTTGACTTCATCTATATAAATTTACTAAAATTTAAACAAATTTTCCCCAATATTGCAGTTGATCATTCACAGACAGTGTTGAAGTTCACTTCAGTGCTACTATAAAGTAATAAAAAGTTTGCAAAATGACTTTTAAAAGTGCATTTTCTGTTCTGTAGTTCAGCCTCAAAGTGGGTCAACATTTTGAAAAAAATAATGCAGGTTAAAATAGTGTTTGAAAAGTAGAGCAGTCAGAGTGAGCTTCTTGCATTCCCCTTTGATTCCAGGACTTTCACAGGTACATCAGCAGTCTGCCATATACCGTCCTGAAAAATAAAGGTAAGCTTTTTGCAGTCAGCAGATAAAACAGATTTTGTCAGTATTTTCCTGGGAGCAGTTTGAGTAACTATTGAAAAACAAAAACCTGTGAAACAATTTTCAGCTGTGTTTTAATGGAAAGTATTTATGCATCACTTATTTAACAGTTTTGTATTTTATAATTTAACACTACAGACTATATGATATTAATTAGAATATATAAGCATGTCAGTGTCTTACCAGTGGCAAATCTCTTCTTAAGGAGGGAAAGCCGATAGCCAGTGCCTACGAGCTCTACATCCACTCCTGAAAGAGTGCTTCCTTCACTAATGAATTGTACTGCAAGTGTTGCTGGTTTACTGGGTCCGTCTGAAAGTTCAAATTTTGCCCTGAGGGATCCAGAACCTATAAAAATACAAAACTGAAAAGCTGGTTGTTTTGCAAGTACAAGCCAATCTCCCCAAATTTTTAGCAGTGAGGAGTAAAACTAACATGGATGGTGACCTTTGAGATCTATTCCTAGCAGCAGGCCAACATAAATTTTCAAAAGAGGTGAGAGTAGAAGTCTGGTCCAATACTCTGTTTAAGACAATGACTAGTGAATGATTTAAAGAGAAACAATACAAATTTCTGCAAGGTTATATAGAATTTGTATATCAGCCCGGTAATCCCTTATTACTTGAAATATCTGGTCCCTATAATATTCATTTATGCTTGCTAGTCTGTAAGTACTTAACAGCATCTATCTTGTAGGTAGTACTTTTCATTATCAGATCTGAAAGTACATTAGAACATTTAAATGTTGTATGATCTGTCTGGAAGAGTGTATGTAAACAAAACCATTGGAAGAAATGCAGCTGTACAGCAATGTACTCAGATGAAAGAAATTCTTGTTTTTCTAATAAAAACAAGGTCTGATTAAATATCTTGCCCCCAAAATGTCTTTTGATTTTGCAGACAGCAATGAAGTGTCATCACTTTGATGCTATTATAAAGCACTACTACTTCAAAGTTACAATTCTGTAGTCAATGCAAGGAATTTAAAAAAGACCCACAACATTGTTACTAGTCTCTTTTTCCAATTCTTAAGCAAGTCTTTTTTCATTCTTGCAAAATATGCTGTAAAAAAGGAGATTTAAATAATTAATTATGAAATAATGGAAGTCAAGCATTTTTACTTCTTTAAAACAACTTGCTATTTTTAGTCAATAGGTACTGCTAAATGATGTGGAAAGTTGGTAACTGGAATGCTACTGGGGTAAAAGCAGGAATTAATGAATTAAATTGTTTCATGGAATGACTTGTTCTTGGTAAGTTTAGCATAAGGTCCATCTCATATCTTCAGTAGGTCTGTCAGAGTAAATTGGAACTTCTGTCTGCTGTAAGTATGGAAACTCATATCTCATATATTGAAATACTTTGAAAGCTTGTTCTGTGTTTTATCTCTGCAACTGAAGCTCAGAAGCTGTGTTGGACCATAAAAAAACCCCAACCAAACAAGCATTTTACCACTCTGTACACCAGAATAAAGAAGACTTCAAGACATTGTTCCTAATATTAACAATGTTTGTGCAACTTTTCCCTTTGTTTCTGTAAGCGTAAGACCAGCATAGTATTGTTTCCCCTTAAACACTGAATTGTGACTAGTATATGTTTATACTCAAAGAAAAGGGGATGAAAGATGGTGGGTAGAGAAGGGAATATAGCAGAAGCAGTGGGGTATGTACAAGTCTACTGAACACATATGAGATTGCATCATTGGCAACTCATTTTATGCCACTCTGCAGGTGTATGATAGCTCTTCATCTAGCTGCATTTGTATTTTACTAGAGTTTTTTCACTTAAAAGAAGTTACATGGTTTCAAAAAGGAGAAAACCAAGAGGGCTACCTCTACATAATCATAATGGAAGACAGATGGCAAGGAACTCTGAAGTCACTGAAGGACAAAGTACACCAGACTACTGAAACAACCAATCAGATAAAATTCTCTCTGGTATAGTTTGAATGATGACTACAACTCTGCAGCCTTTGCAGGAACAGAAGAGGTCTTCCCTTTTCAGGCTTGTGGTGTCTTTATGAAACCAGTCATATTTACAATCAAATCCATTATTTCATAATGTCCCACACTAAATTCTTAACAGGACTGAAAGCCTTTCCTTTATACCATAAGTTCATTTCTCCACAGAGGCTTTGAGGATGAGATGCCTCCTTTTGGCTCCTGTTTTCCTGCTTCAGAAAAACATTGCAGAGACTGTGGACCTCAGGGAAGAGCAGCTGGGCCAGAGGACAAATACTGGTAGGTTACAAAATGCTACACAAATTACCACTCAGGATAGCTGTCCATAGATTTTTTTTTTTTTTTTTTTTCCTTTTCCTGGAGTCATGTGGTCAAAACAAAGACCCTCAAGACGTTGGTCAAGAATCATCTCTTGTTGAATCTATCTCAGCATAGGACTTCTGTATTTTTTTTCTTTACCCCAGTTCTTCCACTTATCTCTTTCTACTTTATTTCAATTGTCAGTGTGTGGAAAACCACATATATTAAACAAATTTTCCTTTGAGTAACTGCTCATTTCCAAATAGCACTGGTGTAATATTTTCCTACCCATTCTAACCTCTATTTTAGAGCTACTAACTGCTTTCAGGGGGTTTCACTGTTTTTCTTTTTATAGCTAATTATTACATTTACATTTTGACATCTCACTGTTAATGGAATCTCTCAGGAGGAAATTAATTGAGAAGACAGTGGACTGGTAAACAGGATACAGCACGTAAATAGGCATGAGGGTGTAGAGGCTAAAATGAATCCCTTTTTACTGTTATATTTTTTTTCTGTACAAGAAAACAAAACAAAAGAGTTCAACTTACCTCCATTCTCAGACTTCTCAGAAATGCTAGGTATTTTCCAATAGGCTTTCATCTGGTCTGCATTCCTGTACGAGAATGGTAGGTTAGTTATAAGCACCAGTTTTAGCATATAATTTCTCTAGATTTACACTGGTATGTTACAGACATCTCTAAATGGAGATTTACAAAAATACTTTATCATTTTAAGGTAAGTTTGTGGAAAACTATACAAAGCAAACAGGAAGAGAGAAGGGTGTGTCTGCATTGCCCCAGGGCAGCAGAGCTCAGAAGAACACACCACCTTTTCATACAATTAACACTATCCTATGTCTCAGCTGTGGTTCCACAACTCAAACCCCTCTGTAGTCATAAAGGGTAAAGACAAGACTAAACACCCTGGAAGAAGTTTGAAAGTTCTATTTTTATGCTTTGTGACGATGGTATGAGGGGGAGCAATGTTAATTGCTCTCCTCTATGCGAGACTCCTGGCAGCATGAATTTTATTCCATTTCCATTCTAGCAAAACTAGTTGGTATAAGTGATGCAGGGTTTCAGCTAACTTCTGATGCTGTAAGGGGACAGAAAAGGGCACCAAGCACCAGTCTCTAACCTGACAGGCCATTTTAACTCCTGGAGCACTTTGCAGCAGTTCCATCAAACGAAAGTCAACAACCTAAAGCTGTGAGCAGCATGAAGTGCCGATAGGTTTGAAATTGCTTTTGGCATTAGTGTAGCAGGAGTGAAATGCTCACATAAGTAGTGCAGATGGTAGCAATCACTTGCAGGATGTCAAGAAATAATACATTTAAAAAAAGACCCTCAAACCCCATCACTCAATCCACTACACTAAACAGGTAGCACAACACAAATACTAGAGCTGCCTGGGACGTGATTGTATGTTGGGTTTTTTTTTTTGGTCAGCCTTCCAAGGCTTGAAATTCTGGCCTTGGGTATTTGCCCAGGTGAAAGACAAAGGATCTGGGGCTCAAGTCTCTTAATCTGATGAATCTGTAATGAAACTGTCACTAAGGTTTGAGTCTTCCTAGCTAATAGTAGGTGTTCTGGGTGGGTGTTCCTGCTCTCACTCAGGCTTCATTACAGAGGGGTTTGTGGAAGAAGCTGGGCAGGAAGACTCGCTTCACCAGATGCTCTAGTCATGTTGGTCAGGCAGGTTAATGAACCTGCCCTTACTCAGAATAAGCTTAATGTGATTAGGTTAAAAGTCTTACTCCTTTGAAATACCAAGTCAAGAAATATTCTGTCTTTCATGATTTTTCCACTTAAAATGATTACTACTTTGTCCAATTAGCACATTTAAATGTATTGCCTACAGAAACATTAGAACCTATCTGATAAATGCATCAGGTTTATTTTATTCCTGAACCCTGCTTTATAAGGTACACTGATCTACAAGTAGCAGGGTTAACAAAGCCTGACTTCATTCAAGTTGGTATTCTTTGCCCTCTTTTAAAAAGACCGTCTTGGAAAAAAAGAATCCCAGAATTACATTACAGTCGGGCAAGTGTGTACGTGCTGCCAAACAGCACGTTTGAATAGGTTGAATAGCATGGCTGAATAGGTTCACAACAGCAGGTGAAGTGGTTGAATACTGCTCACCTTTTGCTCTGCCTAGTCCCACTACCCTCTGCTTGTTTTCACAAACTTGTAGAAACATAATTACCTGAGATATCTACCTCCCTTTGAAGTGCTACTGTAAATGCAGGCTTAGAAGGTGGTGGCAGGTACCTGCTAGTCAGATAATGATCTGTATAATACTTAAATTGAGAGACAGTGCTACCTGTTTTATTAAGAGGTCCTCAGTTACTAAAGTTCATTTTAAAACCATTTCAGTTAGAAGCTAAGTTTTAAGCTAAAAGAATCAAGATATCTTTTTAAGAACTGCATTTCTTCTACTCTCTCTCCCTCCAATCCATATTTATGGATATATTTACACACACACATAACATGCTTTTTAACCATTATGAGATATGGGTTTCAAATTACTGTGTATGAAAAATGTGTATCACTTCTATTAGCCAAGAGAAGGCAAACACTGGAAACTTTGTAAAGACTTACATTACTACACAGTTGGAATGGGTGCATATTATCTCATTTTAATTTATGTGAATTGGCTGCACAAGATCCGTTTCAGAGCAGAAAAAGTCCTAAAACATCTGATACTATGCATTTTATCAAGAAAAAAATTAACTATTTATTTTTATTTAACTGAAGTTTTTAGTCTGTCTATGACAATAATGAATACACTGAAATGAATCTGAATTAATATACCAAAAAGTATTAATATTACCATTTTGCAGGTGGAAGCGATTGCATGTTTGTTACTCCTCCATCTACTGGTACTGCAACCTGGACATTAGACAGCATACTAGGCACATTCATAGACTCTGGATTGTATTTATAATCCACTCTCACATCAGTAGTGCTAGCATTACATTTCCAGTAAGTTGCAAGATTCAAGGGAGTGGACTGGATGCCATTTGAAGATACCTGTAAAAGAATACAGCATTCAAAGTATTTCTCTTTTAGGCAGAATTAGGTAATGATGCTAACAAATATAACTCTAAATTGTGACAAAAAATCAGGGAAACAATTCACCTCCAAGTCCTTAATTGCAGAATTCTGAAGACTGTTGGAGCCTAAAGTAACTCCTGTTCTTTCAATTTTAAATTAAAATAAGTAAAGAAAAGCTTTAAACTCTGGTCTATGAGGCTTCTTCATGTTCTGGTTTTACAAATTAAAATAGTCCTGATTTAGTCTTGTGATCTGCCTCACACAAGAAGCATACTTCCAGCAAAATGACTTCATCCTTAGCAGTTGTGTGCCATGCCAATCTGGCTGCCAAAGCAGCCAGCGGCAGAGGGCAATGCCTGTCATTTTGAGACAGGCAACCAACAAAACCAGTTCTTACCTATTCAGAGCATTATTTTTTTTTTTTGGTGCAGGAGGGCTGGATGCTGCTTCTGTGGCTGACCTTGCGCTACCACCCTGCTGCATCTCTACCACCTTTCTAATCTCCTTGAGGAAACTTCTGTGTTATATCCTGGTGCCCCTTCTTGCTTTTTCTTGGTGGCCCAGAACCTCTTCTATCTGCCAGCTTCTGCATGTCAATGCCTCATTTTTCCCTGAGAGTAAAGACCTTAGAGAAGTAATACTTCCACAGTACTTATTTCTGCAGTCATAGATAGAATCATAGAATCAATCATAGAATGGTTTGGGTTGGAAAGGACCTTAAGGAACACCGAGTTCCAAATCCCCTGCCATGGGCAGGGACACTTTCAACTAGATCAGGTTGCTCAAAGCCTCATCCAGCCTGGCCTTGAACACTTCCAGTGATAAGGCATCCACAGCTTCTCTGGGCAACAGTTCCAGCGTCTCACCACCCTCACAGTAAAGAATTTCTTCTAATCTAAATCTATCCTCTTTCACAGAATCACAGAATTTCCTAGACTAGGAAAGACCTTTAATGTCATCTAGTCCAATCATTAACACTGTAAAGACCTTGACTAAACCATATGCCTCAGCACTACATCTGTGTGACTCTTAAATACCTCCAGGGATGGGGACTTAACCACTTCCCTGGGCAAGCTGTTCCAGTGCCTGACAACCTATTCGTTAAAGAAATTCTTCCTCTTATCTAAACTTCCCTGGGTGCAACTTATGGCTATCTCCTCTGGTTTTATCACTTGTTACTTGGGAGAAGAGACTGACTGCTACCTCTCTACATCTTCCTTCGAGGTAGTTGGTAGAGAGTGAGAAGGTTTCCTCTGAGCTTCCTTTTCTCCAGGCTAAATAACCCCAACTCTCTCAGCCACTCCTCATAAGACATGTGCTGTAGGCCCTTCACCAGCTTTGTTGCCCTTCTTTGTACACAATCTAGTGCCTCAGTGTTCTTCTAGTAGTGAGGGGCCCAGAACTGAACACAGTACTCCAGATGCAGCCTCACCAGTGCCCAGGACAGAGACAGAATCACTTCCCTGGTCCTACTGGCCACACCATTCCTGGTACAGGCCAGGATGCCATCTCCCTTCTTGGTCACCTGTTCAGCCAGCTGTCAGTCAACACTCTCAGACTGCTCTCTGCTGAGCAGCTTTCTAGTCACTCTTCCCCAAGGCTGTAGCACTGTCAGGGGTTGTTGCAGTCCAAGTGCAGAACCCGGCATTTGGCCTTACAGAAATTCATACCATCGTCCTTGGCCCAGTCTGTCTAGTCTGTCCAGATCCCTCTGCAGAGCCTCCCTACCCTTGAGCAGATCAACACCTCCACCCAGCTTGGTGTCATCTGCAAACTTACTGAGGGTGCCTCAATCTCCTCATCCAGGTCATTGATAAAGACATTAAACAGAACTGGCCCCATTACGGAGCCCTAGGGGACACTACTGGTGACCGGCCACCAACAGAATTTAATTCCATTCACCACCACTCTTTGGGCCTGCCCATCCAGCCAGTTTTTTATCCAGCAAAGCATTTGCCCATCCAAGCCATGAGAAGCCAGTTTCTCCAGGAGAATGCTGTGGGAGATGGTGACAAAGGCCTTACTAAAGTCTAGGTAACAACCACAGCCTTTCCATCATCCACCAAGCAGGTGACAATGTTGTAGAAGGATATCAGGTTTGTTAAACAGGACCTGCCCTTCATAAACCCATGCTGACTGGGCCTCATCATCTGATTGTCCTACATGTACTGAGTGATGGTGCTCAGGATGATCTACTCCATCCACTTCCCTGACACTGAAAGTCAAACCGACAGGCCTGTAGCTTCCCAGACCCTCCTTCTGGCCCATCTTATACATGGGTGTCACATTTAATTTCCAGTCTACTGGAACCTCCCCAGTTAGCCATGACTGCTGAAAAACAATGGAAAGTGGCTTGGTGAGCACCTCCACCTTCAGCAATTCGGGTGAATTCCATCCAGTCCCACAGACATGTATACATGTAAGTGGGGTAGTAGATCATGGACCATGTCTTCCTGGATTGTGGAGGGATCATTCTGCTCCTGGTCTCTGTATTCTAGCTCAGGGAACTGGACTCCCAGATTATGACTGGTCCTACTACTAATGACTGAGGCAAAGACAGCATTAAGCACCTCATCCCTAGTTACCATCTTTCCTCCTGCATCTAATAGAGGATGGAGGCTCTCCCTGGCCCTTCTTCTACTGCTAATATATTTATAGAAAGATTTCTTCTTGTCTTCTACAGCCAAAGACAGATTAATTTCTAGCTGGGCTCTGGACTTTCTAATTTTCTCCTTGCATTCCTACCTGACCATTCTCAGGTGTTTTCATGGCTTCTGACCCTTTAAAAACCCTTGCACCTTTGCTGCCCCATGTATCTCCAGCCCCTATCTCCACTGAGGCAGCAGACTGAGGTCCCATCCTACAAACACTGGCATGCTTCCCCCAGTCTTATCCTTAGCAGGCTCAGTTATAATTCCTCCCCCCTTTCAATCTAATATAAAGCTTGTTCAATGAGCCCTGCTAATTTTTGCCCCAGGATCCTTTTCACCCCCTGAGACAGATGGATCCCATCTGTTGCCAGCAGGCCTGGTGGTGTGTATACCAACCCATGATCAAAAAACCCAAAGCCCTGCTGATAAGACCAGGCTTGGAGCCAGGAACTGATCTGCTGACTTGTCCTGTTAACTCCCTCATCAATCCCTGCAACTGGAGGGATGGAGGAGGACACAATTTGTGCTCCTGATCCCTTAACCAGTTGCCCCAAGGCCCAAAAATCTCTCCTAATCACTTTTGGACTTCTTGAGTTCAAAACCATTAACCCTTGTCCTACCACTAAACTCCCTGATCAAGAGTCACTCCTCATCTTTCCTGCAGGTCCCCTTGAAGTACTGGAAGGCTGCTATAAGGTCTCCCCAGAGTCTTCTCTTCTTCAGGCTGATCAACACCAATTCTCTCAGCCAGTCCTCACAAAGGAGTTGCTCGAGCCCCCTGCTCATCTTTGTGGGCCTCTGCACCTGCTCAAGCAGGTCCATGTCTTACACCTGAGGCTCCAGAGTTGAACACAGTACTCCAGGTAGGATCTAATAAGAGCAGAGAAGAGAGGGAGAATCAGCTCCCTTGACCTGCTAGTCTTGCTTCTCTTAATGCAGCCCAGCATGTGACTGGCTTTCTGGGCTGTGAATCCAAAGAAATATTTCGTTCATTACATCTTTCTCAAGAATTTTGTGTGCCTAACATGCTTTTTATAGATTCATTATGCCAAGATTTTAAACTATATTGGGAGGATATGGAAACTACAATAGTGCTAATAACTGGACTGACAGGTTATTTGGCTTTTTGTTGTAGACAGTTGTCTCAGATGTTCAACCATTTCCATGAAGGCCTAGCAAATGCCTGTTCTCCCTTTGACGTTAGTTTGTTTTGAATTTTCATGAAGATTTTTTATTGACAGCCAGAGTATCTCACAGATTCACAGAATAGCGGAAGGGACCTCCAGAAGTCATCTAGTCCAACTCCCATGCTCAAGCAGGGATCATGTTCATCCACCTGCCCAGGACCATGTTCAGATGGCTTTTGAGTATCTCCAAGCATAGAGATCTCGCCACCCCTCTGGCCAGCCTGTTGCACTGCTCAGTCACTCTCACAGGAGAAAAGTGTTTCCTAAAGTTCAGATGGAACCTCCCGTGTTTCAATCTGCACCCATTGTCCTGTCACTGGGCACCAGTGGAAAGAGCTCTGTCTTCTGTGTACCTTCCCTTCAGGTATTTATAGCTATTGATGAGATGCCCCCCTAAGCCTTCTCTTCTCTAGGCTTAACACTCACAGCTCTCAGCCTTTCCTCAGAGGAGATATGCTCCAGAGCCTTCATCACCTTTGTGGCCCTTTACTGGACTCTCTCCAGTATGTCCACATCACTCTTGCAACAGGCAGCCCAGAATTAAACAGACTACTCCAGGTGTGACCCCACTAGTGCTGAGTGAAGGATTACTTTCCTTGACCTACTAGCGATGCTTTGCTTAATGCAGCTCTGGAGATGATTTGCCACCTTTGCAGCAAGGGCACATTGTTGGCTCATTTTCAACATGGTGTCCTCCAGCACTCCTAGGTCCTTTTCTGACAAGCTGGTTCCCAGGTGGGTGGCCCCCAACACATATTGGTGCATGGGGTTGTTTCTCCCCAGGTGCACTTCTTTTTGAACTTCATGAGATTCCTGTCAGTCCACTTCTCCAGCTGGCAGAGGTCCCTCTGAAGTATCCAGAGGGTCCCTCCTGTTCAGTGTCATCAGCAAACTTGCTGAGGGTACACTCTGTCCCAACTTCCAGAAGTGGTTAAACAGGACTGTAAACTCAGTATTGAACCCTGGGGTATATATAGTTACCAGCCTCCAGCTAGACTCCATGACACTGACCCCTTTGGGCTTGGCTGTTCAGTCAGTTTTCAGTTCACCTCAAGTGGCTGCTCATCCAGCCTGTACCTCACCAGCTTCTCTATGAGGGTGTTGAGGGAGTCAGTGTTGAAAGGCTTCCTGAAGTTTAAATGGACAATATCTACTGCTCTCCCCTCAACCACAAGGGAAGTAACTTAATTATAGAAGTTTATCAAGTTGGTCAAGCATGACTTTCCCTTGGTAAATCCATGCTGACTACTGATGACCTTGTCCTTTGTGTGCCTGTAAATGGTTTCCAGGATGAGATGTTCCATTCTATCTGAGTGGTCAGAATATCATACAGTCATATATTACAATTCATTAGCTATAGCATAAAAATTATATGCAATTACAAAATCAAAGACAGTGCAGTTACAAAATGAAATTCCCACCAAAATCCCTAAATTCAAGGAAAGTTTGTCTCTGTTAACAAATTCCTAAAGAAGCAGTGTTTGCAGCTTGCACACATGAATTGGAGTGATGTGAGCAAGCTGAAACAGGTCATGAATCCAAGGGAATGACAAGAAGCATAGCAGGAATGCACTAAGACTGGGCAGAGCCTATGCATTGCAAACAATGACATGCCATGAATTGGTCTAGATGAGGGATGACAGTTCATCTGCATGCTAGCAGGCAAAGAACAATTATTTTAATTTCTGTGTAGGTATCAAATCTGCCACAGTTCCTTAAAAAAAATCCAATAGGAAAAATGTGTTTACCTGATACTTTAAAACATCCACATTGTAATAGGATGCAGACGGATTCTGCTCTGATAATTTCTTGAGGTAGACAGTTATAGCTTGCATGTTCATCCAAAAATCCTTAGTACTGGAGTCACTTTGTGACTGATCACTACAAAGGAAAATAAAGGTAGGAGTCAGAAGGCAACACTAAGCTTTATTATTTTGGACATCTAAAAATTAAAATTAGATCTTTCCCCTTCTTCACTATTTCAAACATGAATTTGCTCTTTATAACATATAATTGCACCTTTCTAAATATTAAGAGAAATTAAGTACTGCTTGTCCTTGGAAAAAACTCTTCTTCCAGGTTGTGGAGCATCAAATTTCCTCCACTGATGATCTGCATCACAAGATGGAATTAATGCTGAATTTGGATTTTACATTTAATAAACCACACTTTTAATACAATTAGGTGCCATGAGGATGTGTGGGATGTGGGGATGAAAGTAGTATTTGAAAAAGAAAGTTATCCAATTTGTAATAAATCCTAAAATTATAATTAGCTTGAATTATAACATAGCTTCACTAATACACTGAACTAAGAGTTGTGCTATGTTACCAAACTTTCATGTATTTGTAGACTGTAAGCTTTCAAATTTTTTCCAATTAAACATGATTTTCAAATTATTATAAACAATTGCTTCTCAGATACTTATAGTTGCATTCATTCTTACTAACAATTTATTATATCACTTCTATGTGCAGGTAAGAGTGCACATGACTGCAGAAGCAAAATCCTATTTGGAAGCTACTGCAGCATGGTGCTCCTCAGATCAAGAATATCTTCAGCTCTGGTTTATTTTGCATAAGGATGATGCTTATAACAAAACTAATTCAGAAACAAAATTCAAATAGCTTAAGAATCAAAGACCTCCTCCGAATGTCTGCAGATACAGTGAGGAACTGCACCCATGCCAAAGGAGGAGCTGACAATCAGCATCTGGGACATGGTAAATATGATGGCAGTGGGTTGAATGTCCTAGAACAGTGACTTAGATATTAGTAGTCTGCTCAATTTACTTAGAATTTGGTTCTCAACACACTGTTGTGATTCATGAAATTTCCATTTTCAGTGAAATATATAGATAATCACTCACTTACCACTACAGAGGTCTTCCACAATTTAAATAAATAAAACCAGTAATACAATCCTTCTGCTGCTCCACAATGAAGTGCAATTCAAATCAGAAATTCTGACATGACCACAAATATTAGTCTCATTAAAAACTTTAATTGCTATGAATACTAGGCAAATGATACTATTTGTAGCATATGATGAAATGTGAAATTATTACTATATAGGTTTAACTTCTTAAAATATCCGTTACTTGCATCATTTTTGATCAGAGGTGCAGTGCTAGAGCACTCAAGACAAGAATTCTAGACCTTTTTGCTTTTTCGCAAAATATACTTTTTCAGTATAATTCACTGTCAGATACAGCCCTGATAACATTTCAGTTATAAACTGCATGCCAAAAAGTGATTCAGTTTAATTTTGTATGAATAATTCATTACATTAAGTATGAATTATTAATTAATTCATACTTAATGTATTTGAAATATATATGTATTAATTTGAAATTAAATT
>JAAGNO010012691.1:8549-31538 GCA_033439905.1 Ceryle rudis | reverse complement strand
TGAATAATGGTACAGCATATGTAATAATTGCCATCTGCAGGTCATTGTTTTATTGGAGGGCTAAGGAAACAGTTTTCCATTTTTGTCTTTATTACAATAAAAAGATATTTCCTTTCTATAAAATTTTTAAGAATAAAAAAATGAGAGGAACAACTTAATAAATTACTAACAGCCATAAGAGGGCACAGTAATTCTTTACTAAAATTCTAAAGTCATTCATGACCTACTACAGCTATATAGGCATTCACTGACTTCTTCAAACACATTGATATTATCCTGCCAATTTCAGACATAACATCGTCACTCCTAGCAGTTTTGATTTCACACAGCATCAACTTGTCGTACTAGAACAAACATGTTGTTTTAATAGATTATTAGAAGATTAAGTAATTAAAGCTAGAATTCATGGATAGGCCATTAATCTTGAATAGACACCATCTCTATTATTGATTTAATGTGTACTTTGAGTGGAAGAAAAGCAGACATTTTCTGCCGTGCAATAAATGAACTTCACAAGGAACAAGGGCAACAGCCTATCACAAACAGAAGACTGACTCATCAGAAGTAGCCAACAAGTTCTGATCAACACTAGCAGGATAAAATCATCTTCCAACCTATGGTATCAAACCTACTATTAGACCTAACAGCAGCAACCTGTCACAGAATCACAGAATAGTTTTGGTTGGAAGGGACATTTAAAGGTCAGATAGCCTAGGTTGCTTGGAGCCCCCTGACCTTGAATGCTTCCATGGGTTAGGGTCATCCACAAATTCTCTGGGCAACCTGTGCCAGTGTTTTACCACCCTGAATGTAAAAAATGTCTTTCTTATATCTAGTCTGAATCTACCCTCTTTTATTACCATTACCTAATGTCCTGTCACTAAAGGCCCTACCTTCTTGTCCCCAGCCTCTCTTATAAGCCCAGTCTAACTACTGAAAGGCTGCAATAAAGTCTTCCTGAAGCCTTCTCTTGTCCAGGCTGAACAAGCCCAACTGTCTCGTCTCCTCCAGACAGAAGAGGTGTTCCAGACCTCTGATCATTTTTTTGGCCCTCCTCCAGACCTGCTCCAACAGGTCCATGTCTTTCCTGTACTAAAGACTCCAGAGATGGACACAGAAATCCAGGTGAGGTCTCACGAGAGCAGAGGGGCAGAATCACCTCCCTTGACCTTCTGGACACACTTCTTTTGATGCAGCCCAGGATACAGTTAGCCTTTTAGGCTGTGAGCGCACATTGACACGTCATGTGCAGCTTTTCATCCACCAGTATCCACAAGTACTCCTCCACAAAGCTGCTTTAATCCCTTCATCCCCCAGCCTGTATTGATACTGGGGGGTTGCCCTGACCCAGGTACAGGTCCTTGAACTTAGTTTTGTTGAACCTCATGAGGTTCACATGGTTCAGAAATGGTTCAGAGAACACATTAAATTCTGACCTGAAACCTTACTGGTTATTGCAGGTCCTGCTGGCAATCTTTCTGTTTTTCAGTATTTTGCAATAAGTAGTGTTTTGGGTTCTTTTCAGTTAAAAATATTTGCAATTGGATGTACATGGTTATTTATTTTCACACTGAATGGAAGTGAGGGTAAAAAAAAAAATAATACAACTTCTAAAAAGTCTGTATTATTAAAAATTGTCAGCTAAAAACTAAACTAAACCACAAAAAATATTTAAAGCAAATTCAGTAAGAAGTAGGTAATAAAGCTGACTAGATCAGTTATATAGGTAGCGGTTAAAAAAGAACCACTGTAAATAATTCCACAAGTGAAGAAAAAAACCTCACATAGCCTTACTACTTGAAAGAAATGTTATTTGTACCAGAATACCAGTGTTAAACTCTAGAAACCTGTGTGTATTATGACTTCAGGTGACAGAAATTAGCCACCAGAGGGAGCTCATATGAACTGGTACAAAGGACACTACTGGACAGAGAGAAATTTCAGATATGCAGATGAGAATAAGAAAATAATTGCCTATACATAGAAAACTTTATTTATAGTCCAAGCAATAAGACAGTCTTCCTCAGTACTGCACTTCAGATTCATTCTTATTTTCATATATATAAATAAATGCAAGTGAACTCTTCTGCGAAGAACTACATAGTGAGAATATACTGAAGTAAACTGAAATACTCTATTGTGCATTACCTTTTTAGTATATCTTGTTCTCAAAATGTAGCATTTCAGAAAGTGTCCCACCACTTAACTTACTATACTAGCCCACAAATGATACGGAAGGGAGAAGGCCTACATTGTCCTGGTGAATTTTAAAGTACTTCCTTCAAAGAGATTTCAGACTGGAATCTTAAGCAACAATGCCATTTTCTACATTTGTTTTGTAGAAACAAGCTAGTATAATATTTACATTGAATATTTAGATTTGCTTGAGGAGCCATCTCCTTCCCCAGACTGATTAATGAATTCATAACCAGAGAAAGACTTCCAACATTTGCTCCATGACTTAAAATACCTTTATATTAACAAGAGTTCTTAAAGGCAGAACAGTATTTTTTAATCAAGAAAATGCAGTCCTTATCACACTGAATCTTTCCATTTCATTCTTAGAAGGCTGATACCTTACTTTGCCTTCCAAATCTTTGTAATTGTCAAAGCTGTATGATTCTAAGTTAATAAAATGAATATAATAGAAGCAGTAACCATAATTAACATCACTAGCGGTCTGTGTTTCTAGTCTTTGACACTCCATAGCTTTACTGCTGAATTTGCCTGTGCTTTCCCCTGGCACCCTGACTGCTTTACAAAATTGATAATACAATAATTTAAAGCTGTAAAGGAAAATTCAAGGTGCATACATTTCCACACTAAACATGCTTATCTTTCCTTAGAATACTTTAAGAGTAGAAGAAATGAAATTTTCTATGGCAAAAGCTTTTATTTGGCTCCAGAGAACACAAATGGAATTTGAAGAACTTTGTAAAGCAGCACAGTGTGTATAACTTCCCCCACTAAATTAAAAAGTGTTATTTTTCTTAAGATGATCTATGTTGTCTAGCAAAACCCCACACCAATAACATGGACGAGTTGAAGTGCACAGTGCTCGAGGATACAATAGCAAAGGTCTTTGTAAGCCAGGGAGTCAGAATCCTAACTGCAAGGTGGAGATCCCTCACCATGACATTTCAGCAATAGTCAAAGAGGTCTGAATACTGAATTTTCATGTGTCTTTGTCCTGATTTCAGACCAATTGAACTTGAACCCTTGAAGTTAATATCTTTTTTTTTCTTAATCTTTACTGAAAAATTGCAAAATACACAGGAAACATTTGAAAATTGTTCCATATGCAATCTTACCTCAGCCCACTCAGATATTAGCATTAATGGATCACAGAAAGAATGTGAAACAACATTACATTAAAAACTCCTCACAGAGACATTGTAAGATACCTAATAATATTTAACAAATTCATATAAATTCTCAAGAATTATTATTCTCAACCCTGTTATGTACATCCTTGCTCTGAAAAAATACTTTGTTCTTCAATACTAGAAGACAGAAATGCTAGTCAGGAGTCCCAGTGCTGAAGAAAACAGAAGAGAGCAGTACTGAATTCCTGTATGCATACACCTAGTGACTGTGCATTCATGCCCAAATAATTAAAGTGAACTCTTTATATTTCCTGTAACACTAAATAGACAGTACTGTGAGATTGTCTTCTTATGCCAGACCCGGAAAGTCTTACAGACTGCACCAAACAAGTAGTACTTTCAGAAAGTAGTACTCAGTTTACTGCTTAGTAAAGAAACAATCTACATACAATCTATTAAAATGGATAGTTTTGTAAGCTAACCAAATAAACTGATGCAACTGTTCTAATAGTTCAATAAGCAGCTTTCTAGATATCTGTTCTGAACAGATCCATAAATTGATATTAAAGAAAATTTTGAAATACAATTTTTGCAAGAACACATAGCAGACAATGCCTAGTTTGTTCAAGGAACTTCAGTATCTTGACATATTTCACTGAGGTACCAAGGAACAGTATAGTTTAAAAACTTCCTTGAAGGTCTGCACAGAGAGGCTCAGAGCTATAAACTGCCATGCTTTATGAACATAAATACTACACATACATAATTAATTGTGTTAGCAATGTCTACAATCATTTATTATCAAAGCTAATGAATTCTGAGAATTTTAAATTGTAAGTACATTAAAAATAAAACACATTAACACAAGGGGTTGACCTTTTATTAGGAGTGAACATCTACGGTTTTAAACCTGACATTTCCTACTCTTTTATTTTTAATCTCTTACCAGGTCTTTCCTTGCCAGTTCCTTTTGACTCAGCAAATTTCTGTATTAAACTCTCAACTGTAGTATTGGTCATGTTATTAATAAACTCTTCATGCACCTTAAAAAAAAATACATACCATAAACAAAAGGAATTTAAAAAACAGTAATTGAAAGAATGTAATTACCATTTAAAAGTGGTTTTCTCTAGAGTTAAGGTTCAAAATACTTCCTGTCAAGAATACATTACACAACTTCCAGAAATCAACAGTCATTTTGTCAAGGAAATCCCTAGTTTGCTTGCGTATTAGCAAGTGTGTGTACAATACAGGTACAAATTAGGAATTAAAGCATACAGCTTGATAACAAGTCTAGGATTTACTTCTATTTCTTCCATCTAAGCAACTTGTGTATATACAATTTTCTGAATTTGACAGCAAAATATCCCACTACATCAGGGAGGCAAGTAGTCTACTAGTCTCTTAATCCAGTGCCAGTTAAGGGTGTGAACTGTTACTACTGTACTATCACAGCTTCCACCTGCTTGCGCAAAAGCATTACGGTTGTAATGTTTATGGTCTGACAAAGGAACAAGTGCATGTTGTTAATAAGTAGTTTTTCCAACAAGACAGCATGCATGTCCTTTAGAAATAAATAGCATGACACTTATGACCATCATTCATTAGCAGAAAACCTCAAAACTGAGAAAAATAGTGATTCTAAGTGTACACAAATAAAACTGCAATGCAAAACATCTGAAAATTAAGGACTACTTGTAAGGATTATTAATTAATTCAACTTACATCTAAAGAAAAGGTACTGGAAAACCTTCTGTTACTGCAGATTCTTTGCTCATAAAACCAAAAGAGTGTCAAAAATTTGGAAACTTATTTTCAGAGTTATTTGAAGTTTTAGTCAAAAAAAAAAGCAGAAGTATCCCATTTATGTGTGAAATGAGTGCTAATTTAATATTTAGAGAACATAACTTTAAAATACAGTAAAAAAGTCTTCAAATTATAATTTTTTTTCTGCTAACAAAATTCATTCACACTTATTCCAAAGATTTTGTGATATTGAACTTATAAATGCAACAGTAAGCCATTAAAATTTGAGCTTATGTTGAATTTACCATCATTTGAAAGTTGTGATTTTGTAATTACCACAAACACAGTAAGAAATATTCCATTTAATAGTAAAGAAAAAATATGTAGCATAATCCAAACAATCAAACAATAATAAAAAAAATTACCTCTCCTATTTGTAAATGAATTTCTTTTATGGTATTTGACAATGATTCTATAATTTCTTTCATACGAAGAAGGTGCATTTCTTCAATGTCTTGAAATTTCTGTAAACCAATACAAGCAATTAATCATAACAAAAATATTTCTTGAAATACTAAACTTTAAATTTTAGTAATTAAATGCACTTAATGGAAGAAAGCAACCCAATTATTTTTTTCAGATCTTCATCATTGTGATTTTTTTTTTTTTTTAAATCTGACTTATTTCTACCAAAAGAAAAATAAATAGCTAGAGGATGTTTAAAAAAATATGTCTTCACTACCGAAGAGTCTCATGTTTTCATCTAAACCCAGAAATCTTATTTCTGGATCTCTTTTGCACTTCCTTCTTAGCACTCTCTCCTCCTGCTCACAATATACACATGCTTCTTCTTTTTTTAGTTAAATCTATATCCTTTGCTTCTTCAAATAAGACTAATTTGTTTAAAACTCATCTTTAAACTCATCATATATAATCCTGCAATTTGTTCCCTTTGACCCAGACTTCCATCTGACAGTCATTTCAAAATCACTTCCAAAGTTTTGAATGACCTATTCCTGGCCAAAGATCAGAACTAAAAATGTCCTCGTCCCCCTCAACAGTCAACTATAACTGTCTTGAAATCTTTGTTTACCCCTGCTCTTTTCTAGTTCTCTTCCTATTTCTGTTACTGCCCTTTTAACTGTGTCCAAACTTTGGAGCATTAATTAATCCTCTCTCTAATTTGTACCGGTTTCTCTGTAGACCATCTCTTCACATTTCACACCTCCTGCTACTCTGACTCACAAACACAAATCCATAGAGACAAGTCAAATATCTCTAACTTCTAACATGTCAATCTTTCTTTGCCATACTTACGTACCTCTCCAACTATCAATCAGGCAGACTGATTTTTTTTTTTTTTCCGGGTCTTCCTCTGTAGCATACTCCATAATGTTACTACTGCTACTGATTGCCTTATTACATAAACTGCATTATTTTGCTTTCAGAACTATCTATGGTCCACCTTTGTAATATCTGCTCCTAGTCATAACTGAGGTGTCTACAAATGTACACATGTCCTTCCAATGTGTGCCTGTGTCCACTGCCTAATTACAAACTAAACACAGAGCCAGCTTTTGAGATTATGTCAATAATGCTGCCATGATGTTTGGTTTGAGCTCCCTACAAAACTGCAAAACAGAGGTACCAGGCTCCTTTAAAATGTCCTCTATAATGCATATCAAGACAGTTGGACATTTTAAGATTTTTTTGTTTCTTTTGTCATTGGAAAGCATTCCTCTTCCCTAATTGTTTTCTTATTTCTTGTTTATTCTTTTATACTTAAGATACAAAGTCTTTGAAGTAGATCCATCTTGGCCTTGTACAGTACATAACACAAAGAAGTTCTGATCAAAGAATAAAACTAGGTATTACAATGCAGCCACAACATTCTTATCACAGATCTAATCATTAACCAAATTATCTACTTTCACTTTTGAAACATCAATTCATTTTAAAAACATGAGCTGCAATGAATCTCTGATGTTAATGACCCAACAAATGCAAGTTACTTCATAGTGTTTTAAATTACAATAGAAATGAAAAATCATCATCAACAGGATCTTTAGCTGTCCAACTAAGTATATAGTTTAAGTAAGCATTACTGCTTTTAATAAACATGTATGTTTTCTTGTACAATGCTAGTAAAAAATGAATTCTTACTCTTGAACTTTATTTCAAGCTAACAGCAACATCATCCAAACTCTATTCAGTTCTAAATAAGAGAGAAGACTTCTACAGAATAATTTAGCACTTTCAGCTATTTGATCCTTTCCAGTAACTGACTGCGCCATGTGATTGAAAAAAAACTATTAAGGTGGAAAATCTGTCAAATAAGACAAGATGTTTTCTTAGCAACTGTGTAACAACTGCAGGATGGCTTTACTCAGAAAAACCTTTCATGAGGAATTTCTGTCAAATCCAATTTCTAGGTAACAGTGAACTATATTTTCCCACTTCCTTATCCACAATAAAACTTTCTATGTTTATTGCAGCAAAATAATAACTTGCAACTAAAGATTAGGAAGATTGTATATTTCAAAATCCAGCCTCTCAAAAGCATCTATCATAAGTCACTTTGCTTTGATAACTGCGGGTAAGATAGTAAATGACAAAAAAGGATAAATACATAAACTTTAGGCAACAAGATTGGTGGAGTTTAACTAAGAGGACAACTAAGTGAGGATGTTACTGCATGATTACATAGAATAACTTCACAGCAGTTAAGACATTTGTCCTCAGAAAACCAGTATTTGAACAGTGTAAGACAGATTTAGGATAAGCTAACTGATGTTGCACCAAAAGACCTGAGAACACTCACACTCCTCATTGATTTTGTTTTCAGCATTAGTATATTTTGAACGAAAAGTACTCTGAAATAAAATAAGTGGGCTTCCATACATTCATGGATGTTGTTATTTTTCCTATTGCATCATCTTTAAAGCAGCCCTCCTGCAACCAAACTGCAGATGCAGCTACACTATTATACTTAAAACAAATTCAACGTACTTATACTGGCAAAATGGCAATTTTCATTTCCAGTGTCAACAGGTGTGGAAAGTTTCCAGGTGTCCATTATGAAAACAAGTGAAAATTTGAAGTAAAATGGTTGTTGCAATTGAGGAACTAAGGACATTTATACAAGTGTGGTTTGTAGTGAGAGGTAACTTTCTACCATTTTTGTACTGGGAAAAAAATGCAACTCAGCTAGACTGTATGCTCCCACCCCCTCAGTCAAGAAAACTCAAAGCGGCCCGAAAGCATGGTGAGGTTTTCTCAGCTCTAACATTTGATACAGTAACTTTTTTTTTTTTTTTCTCTGTCTACATCTCATCCTGGTTTAAATACATAATACCTATAAAAGAACAAAAATAAAGCTGAACAAAGAGCACCTTCATATTTTGTCTCTAGACACAAAATAAGCTGTTACTTTTTAAATTATTTTGTTGTAGCGGATTGTTCAAATTGATTATTTATTTTAGTGCATAATGAAAAGTTCATGTAGTTCTCTTGCTGAAAGCCCCTATATTTTCCTTCCCTAATTCGCTGACAATAAAATCAATTTCAAATACTCTTCATGTTTATGTTCTATCAGTTCTAAATATAAACTCCACTTTATTACTCACAGCTTTCTTGCTCAATGGGGACAAGTTCACAGCATAATTAAGCATGGTCAGCTTATTGAAGTTGTTTTTGTTAAATTTTTTCTTATTGTTTCAGAGAGCAATAAGTGAACTGCTATAAACACAGCCTCTGTGACAGCAGATGGTTTTTGTGAGACTAAATAAAGATTTAAAGCAACCTGACTGAATTTGCCCTGCAGTGGATAAGAAGAATTCATAGGATCTATTTCAGTAGGGGTTCAGTAACTTCCAGAGCAAGGTAAACAGGGCAGGAACTTAGTGATCTGGAAAAGCCACATTTCTGTATGACTTGAGACAAATAAGTGGAACAGTTATAGTTTGGGGTTTGTTTGTTTGTTTTTTTGTTGCAGTTTGAGCTTTGTTTGTTTGTTTGTTGTTATTTTATTCTATTTTATTATTTGATTTCTTTGTAACAAAAGGTGGAGTCTAGAGCAAAAGTCAGGGTGCACTACAATTTTACAAACCACACAATAATGGATCTACTGGAATTCCTACTGAGCAAATACAGTAATTACATTAACAGAATCACTACAAAAATGTTACCATTTTGGATAGCAGCAGTATGTGTTCACATGTCAGTTTGATTCCACCTATTCTTATTTCTGGAAACTCACCAGGAGGAATGTTACATTTCAATGATTCTTTTGTTACTTTTATATTATATTTGCTTCCTAGAATTGTTTTAAGATACATATTAGTTAAGTTTGAAAAGGTTGCCTACTACCAAAATTCTTAAGTGACTCAAGTAATCACACATGCCAATTCCAGTCATAATACCAGTCAAATTGCTTAGGCATAACTGATATGCAAATACTTTAAATTACAATGAGAGAAACACAATGCTAAATTACAAGAGATGTAAATGTGTAAGGTAGATATATGTAAGTTAGCCCAGGCCAGAGTCACATGTTAAACCAGCTGAAAGATGCAATTCTCTTCCCTTAGTACCACAGTGCCTCTGCCTTGGTTCAGCACAAATGCTTGATCTTCTAATAAACAAGACTGCAGATCTCTTCTGGGTTAAAGCCAAACTTCCTTCATATATTAGTTTTAGCTGGATTAGTTCTACAAAGTAGTTACTCACACAAATACTTGACAAAAGAAGCAGCATGGAAATAGGACAACTGCTACTTTTGACAGCAATGCTAATGTAAAAACTTTATTGAAAACACAGCTTCACACATCAAAGATGAGAGAGAAGGACAAGAGCCTTTATGACCCAGACGGCATTATCCATGGATTTTCTTGTTTTTCATAAAGCCTTTTTATACTGCTGAGTATATTTTTTAACTAAAATCATCACTCGTTTATGCTATACAATATATATTAAAAAAAAAAAAAAAGAAGCAAGCATTTGAAAGTCAAACTTTTTTTTTTTAAAGGAGAAAAATAATGTACATAAAAAAATAATGTACATAATCAAATTTAACTCAAACTGAAAAGAAAAGCATAGAGGTTACAGTTCCTTCAACCAGAACCAAGTCAGGACACACTATACAGACAGATATCCTCTGGAATATATATTAAAAGTCCTTAAAAAAACCCAGAAACTCGAACAGTTCTAAAAGCTTTTCACAATCTCAGGTAAACCCCGTGAAGACATGATAATAAGCTCTAACTTAAGTGTTTTGCTGAAATGATAATGAAAAAACCACTATGGGTCATGACATTAAAACTCCTGTTAGTGAGTTCTGGGTGTCCAGCAATTCATAGGACTTCCCACATGATCACAGTGTATCTCCAGTACTCCAGAAGTTTATTTTGTTTTCTTCCTAAAAATTTCTTTGCAAAGTCTTTCTAGAGTGCTAGTATTCAACTGTGTCACTCAAGGACTGCCATCACAACATACATTGTCAGTGTTTGCCCTTGAGATATATTACTTCTGACATTACTGTTCACATAAATATCCCTTCTATCTTCAACTAGTTTTTCAAAAGCTTTGATTTCAGGTGTCTTCAGAGATGAAATACCATGTATCAATCACCTGTAAAGGTAACTCATTTAATGTAACACTTACCTGTGCAGTTTCTGTCATTTTCTGTTCAAAATCAGATTTAAATGCAGCATATTTCTCCACATATAGTTTATAGGTATCTGTAGCCTTTTTTGATTTAACTGCTGCCTGTAGATCAGAAAAAAGTGTCAAGTGTCACACATACCATCTGATCGAGTGTTTTGTAGTCACTATTAAAAGAAAGTTTAGAATCATCTATAAAAAATAAAATCTTGAGGGGCATATCAAAACAGTGAAGGGTTAGAACAAAAATTTACCAACAAATAACTCATATTCAAGGTTCTAGAGATTTCTGTTCAAAGCTACAACAATAATACATGGAGAACAAAACTGAAAAAAGTGATTGTAGAAGAGAAAAGGTATTTTCAAACTTTACAATATGACAAATGAGATGGAGATTTTAAAATTTTTATATTCTTGCTATTTCCAAGTTAAAGGCCAAAGAAAATAAAAATTGTCTTGAACATCAACTTTTTGTCCAGCTTTTGTGTTCAACACGCCTAGTCTATCTCATAGAAATTTCCCACGTTATAACAATGCAGGAATACTTTTGAGTTAATGACAACAGTAAAGACATCGCATTTACAATTTGTTCCAGTTCTGAATAGCTCTCCTCCCTTATTTCAAATCAATTTAATCTGTCCCACAGTAAAAAAAAAGAAGCTATTTCTCAGTTGCAATGACTTGTAAAGCTGTAAAACACTACTTATAACTATCAAATGAATTAATATAAAGCTACCCTCTGGAAAAATAGAATTACATTCTGCAATTTCCAAGATAAAAATAAGTGAGAATCATAACTAACAGTGCAGCATTAGCACTTGTTCAGCTGGGGAAACATCAACCAGGATTTCAAAGGAAGAGGAACCAAAGCTGTGGTTCCCTTTTTCCAGCTACAAATAAATCTTAAGCAGATCTTAGCCATAATGTTGTTTTAAACCAGCAACAGAGCCTGAAAATACTTCACTATGTGAAGAATATGTCTTTCAGACATTAAAAGGAGAGCATGACAAGTTTCATCAAACCCATCAGTTACTTGTCCTGAGTTTTATCTCATGATTCTCACTCTTGGTAATCCCCCTGTATAAATGTGCAAGAAGAAAACAGTTCTATCTTGTTTCCCAAATGTTGTTTACTATGCTGGAAGTACAAGGTGCTCTGTGAACACTTGCTTTTAAAAATAATTATCATTTTGCAGTAACGTTTTTTGAAAGCTAACCACACCGAAAAGAAAGGAAATGTCAATTTACAACATAAGTTTTTTTGGTTTGTTTTTTTTTTTGTAAAGCATTATGTAATTGAACATCACATGCATGGGATTTCGACAAAACCCGAAGAATTTCTGTCTCTTGTAATCATGTTTAATGACAAGCAGACTCCGACTGTTGTGTGATGAAGAGCATCTATCAAAACCAACTGCTCAGCAGGATACAGAAAATGATAAAACATGAACATTGTATGATTAACGAGTAGTCTCCTCTGAAAACAGGATGTGTCTATTCTAGGGTATAGCAATTGCTAGAACTTCAGCAGATCTACGGTAAGTGAAAGAATAAGGGTCAGTCAGTGATTTTTTGTCAAGTCACTATAAACAGAGAAGTTCACATGTCAAAGAACAACAGGAAATTATTACACAAGTAACACTAGTTTTCAGCTGCAGTGAAAATTGCAGTCTCAGATAACCTCCTCAGATTCTTCAGGAAAGTATTTCTCCAAATATATGGCTTTGTGGTAAGCTCTTAGCATACTTTAGACACTGGAATGGACTGCCCAGGGAGGTGGTGGAGTCGCCATCCCTGAAGGTGTTTAAGGAAAGATTGGACGTGGCACTTAGTGACATGGTCTAGCTGATGTCATGGTGTTGGGTCATAGGCTGGACTTGATGATCTTGGAGGTCTATTCCAGCCTCAGAAATTCTGCGACTCTGTGGTGCAGATCCCCTGCTTTCTGATAAAGCAGTTATTCTGCAATTTTGATAGAAAACATTTTTTTTTATTATGCTAAAAGTAATAAAGCTATTCTCTGCCAAAGGACAAAATAAATTAATACAATCTTTGTCACCATCTTTCTGAAATTACAAGAGTAAATTTGAATAAAGGTGTGACTAAGGAGATGTGATGGTCACGGTTACATGCTTGCACTGGAAACATACATTAAGTACTTGCGTAGTATTCAAGTCTGGCCTAATTGTTCAAACAGAGGTATCTAGGGAAGACACATAAACCAGTGAAAAATGGCCTTCATCTTATAGTGCTTCCTCTTTCTCCTTTCTCATGTGGACATTAGACTGAACGTTCTTTCTTGTTTCCAACTGAACAAGGATAATGTTACATCTTAAAAGCAAGCCTTCCATCAAGTCAACTTTTCCAATCAAAAAGTTTCAACAAGAATTCAGACAAAATATAGTTTGAATACACTGGTAGGAAAACATCTGCCAGTCTGACTGATGTCTAGAACACAACATTGACTGTCATTTGAGACTACAGCTAGGGAAAAACCGCTAAATTTATATCAAAGATGAAACAATCAGAACACAGTCAACAGAATCACTTTTGTCATCAGTGAAACAACAATAACCAACTCTATATGCTCCATCTAGACAGCATTATAAAAGGCATTAAGATCATTCTAAACAGAACAGAGTCCTACACAGATGAGGTAATTGAAATGAAAATAGGCACAGTTATCAAGATTTAAAAAAAGAGAAGACAGAGACAGGGAAACAAGATCTCTTTACTAACTAGTTTCCTGAAAACATGAAAAAGTTAGTGACCCAGCTGGTCAAGGGAGATGATCCTTCCCCTCTACTCAGCACCGGTGAGGACACACCTGGAATACCCTATTTCAGGGTTGTCCACTGCAAGAGAGATGGACATACTGGAGAGAGTCCAGTAAAGGGCCACAAAGATGATGAAGGCTCTGGAGCATCTCTCCCGTGAGGAAAGGCTGAGAGCTGTGAGTGTTAAGCCTGGAGAAGTCTTAGAGGGGATCTCATCAATAGCTATAAATACCTGAAGGGAGGGTACACAGAAGACAGAGCTCTTTCCACTGGTGCCCAGTGACAGGACCAGAGGCAATGGGTGCAGACTGAAACACAGGAGTGTTTTTATTTCCTCTGAACATCAGGAAACAAGTTTTTCCTCTGAGGGTGGCTGAGCCCTGGCACAGGGCTGGTTGCACAGAGATGCTGTGGAGTCTCCATCCTTGGAGATATCAAAAAACTGTCTGGACATGAGCAACTGGCTTGAGCAGTACAGTTGGACAAAATGACCTTCAGGGTCCCTTCCAACTTCAGCCACTTTGTGATTCTCTGAATATATCAAGTTTCCCTATAACTCAAACACAATACTAAATACAACATCAAGATACTCTTCCCTCAGGCTTTTGGTCCATGAGATAGAACTGGAAGTAACATTAATGTGGTTTATTTCTCAATGGAACAGACTTCAAATACTCCTGTAATTAGCTACTTTGTCTCACTGAAGGGACAACAGAAAGCCTTCTACTTCTTAATTCTACAACAAGGGCATTTAGTGTTTGCAGATTTACCTAAGGAAGTTTAAACCAAAACATAATAGATGCTAAAACAATTACTCACAATTTCTTTAAAAGCCACTAAACAAAACTGTACAATGCTGGTATTTACAAAACAGAGAGAACTGCAGTGCAGTTAGAACGGATAAAGAAGTAAGCATAAACAAAACACAACTAAGTATTCAAAATATCATGTACATTATGAGATAACTGCAACTACAACTTTCAACTACTTCTAGCCCTTTCTGAGCATTTCACTTACTAATACAAGGTGAACATATTGCTGACTAACAACACAATGAATTAAAGTAAGATGTCACAGAACTACCTTATCAACTTCTCTTTGTGTTGCTCCTTCCTTTTTCAAACGTTCTTGTTCGACACACTTTGCATTGTAGTTTTCCTTTGACTTCTGTAAGGCCTGAGTGATGCTTTGAATATTTTGTACTGCTTCCAGTGTTCCTGAAACATCTTCTTTAGTCTGTCAAATATCACATGATTGTCAAAAACCATTTTAATGTTAACAAGTCATTCGACATGAATAAGAAAAAAATTAATAACCTTTTTATAAGCTTTGATTTGTTCATCTCCATACTTGTGAACTTCTTTTATTAGCTCTTGTAGTCTCCGGACAAGATCCAAGTGACAGCTTGCTAATTTTTCTGTTGAGGTCTTGAAAACATCCCAAACTGGTGCAAATGTCCTAGATTGAAGAAAATATTAAAGTTCATCTGGATTTTGTCCTTCTAGTTTGCTGTGATTATTTTTTTTTTTAAATAGTGCCAGGTATAATTGCTATGAAGATGTTCACTTCTGTTCCTAACACCAAAACAAACAAAACCCCGTAACAATTGCTATAAATTCTTATGAAATATGTTTCAAATATACTTGGAAACCTATCTACTAAGTTTTCCATGTTTTATGTTTTACATGCATTGACTCTAGAATTAAATGCAAAAATGTTGACTTAATCTTCTCTATCATCAGCACACAATAAATGCCAAGTGGTATTCCTAAAGATGATGTGAGAGCAGCTCAAAATAATTTAACATGTAGAAGTATTTTACATGCATACTTGAATAGTGAAATAAAAAATTACTGGGTTAGTTACGCTTCTAGTTCTCTTGCATCAATACAGCCATAAGACTCAGGGAAAAAAACCCTGGCAAAAATGGTCTGCCACTAAAAGGGATTTACTGATTAAGAGATTAACCATACGGTAAAGGAAACTGAGGGACCGGTGATTCCTCAGAACCAGATATCTATACTGAATGGATTTCTCTAGCTATTCTAAATATAGTGTTTTCCTGGTTAATGCTACTGAAAAATCCATACTATACATAGCTTTTAAAGCACTAATGTTCGAACTAACATGCAGATACAGAATCTTTGAAGAGCGGCAACAAATGGTATCGAATTATCCACTGATGAAAGCTCCCCACATTTCTAGCAGCAATTACTACAAATAAAAACATCTAACTCAACTAAGAAGCAGAGTTATCACTGGCATAAACTTTATATTAGAAAAACATCCATCACTCATTCTAGTTTTTAAAGACATACCCCTTGTATAAAATTTTCATAAAACTATGGAATAAATCTACTGGAATAAATCTACTGAAAAGTCTCATTGAAAAGTCTCATTTTTAACATCTCTGAGGACAGAAAGCAGAAATAATATAAATAAATAAATTTGCCACATTTGCAGACCATATGTTCTCTCTTCAGAATAATCACCATAGGCTTAGAAATGCAGAATAGAAAGCCATGTTCTTTATTATGTCTAAGAAGAACTCAACCTTAAACACTGAGGAATGGACAGTTCCTCCAAGTTTGGGCTTTTTTTTTAAAAATAAATAAGCAGAATAAAGAACTGTACTGTCTTTGTTTCTGTCATAGCTGCATGATACTATGCATGGTTATTGAAGAGCTAACTATCATTTTTAAAGGTGGTAAAGTTATAATACCTTCAACATCATCAATAAAATATTCAGAATCAAGCTTGATTTGACGTATTTACTCATTTTTCTCTTATGTACACTTACCCAAGTTGTGTGTAATTGCTTGCTGATTTGGCTAGTTTTGTCATTGACCTTGAATATGCCTCTTCTATTGTAGCCCTGTCAAAGAAAGACATCAAAAACATAATGAAAATTTTGAAGATGTTTGAAGACAGATTAACATGCATTCTAGAGGCATAAAACAGAGATTTGTTTTTCCTTTAGCTGATAATGACTCCATCTTAATGATCCCTTAAAAACTATATGCAAATTAGTGCAAAATAAAAGAAATAAAATAATGTAAGAACCCTGTGACAGAATGTTGCAAGGAAGAGAAACAAGTAAAACCTAGGGACTCAAGGCTTGAAAAAGAGGAGTCCTTTTTTTCCTGTATTCTCTGTGTTCCCCTCTGGTTTTAACATTCTTCAGTAACAGTTAAAACAAAATGACCTAACAATCACCTGCCTAGCACTGTCTAAATACTAGAGATTATAAAGCAACAAAATCAAATATATTTGCACTGAGAACACTGAAATAAACAAACTAGATTCTTACTGAATAATCATATTAAACAAAATGTGGTCTTGCCAGTCTTTTTTTCTTTTTTCTTGTGTGTGTTTAAGTTCTTTTCATAGTGATATTTGAGTATGGAAAACAATTAAATAACATGTAATTAAAAGCATTGTGTTCTACTGCTTATATTAATTTTTCAGGAATATTGCCTCAATACATTCTGATGTGGTTTGGAAAACTTCTTTCCCACCTAAAGTTTCATTATTTTTTCCTGCACTCAAACCCACAATTTTACTTGTCTATTGGAGATTCCTTAGAGCCTCTGCTAGGAAAGTTGCCATGGAATAGCAGTCACACACAACATATCACTGCAGTGACTCCCTGCAACTCCTTTCCCCATAAATCTTCCTCACCCCTTATTACTAAGGTAAAGATACACTATTTTAATTTTCCACCCTAAATCAATATTCAATATGTAGAGTCAACTTAGATTTAAAAGCATCTGGGATTTGAGTAAATAGCGTAAACTGCCTTTTCTTGAAAATGTAAAAGCTTGACACAATGTCTTCCCTTTTATGCAACACCCTTACTCAGGGGCAAAAGAGAGAAAAAAGGGACATGAAGAAGTCACAGGTCTCTCAAATTATGCTATGACTATAACCACTTATTGCTGAGGTAGAAGTTTTTATTTCTCCTTTACAGGAACATTTTTCAAGCAAAAAGAGTCTTCTTCATGAAAATGTGAAATAAAGCAGCAGCAGTTACCTGAAAGAGAGGGGCATGTATTTAAACTTACTGAACTTCCAAAGTAACCATGCAGTCAGTTGGAGAATTAATTAGGAGAAGGGGATTAAACTGAAAAATGCAGTAACTCAATTACATTTTAAATCTCACCTAAAAACAACTGTGAAGTTATTCACCATTAAAAAAAAAAAAAAAAAAAAGTAAATTAGCTTTATCCTCCTTCCACACATGTATGTATTTTTAATAATAAGAAAAAGTTTAAGTCTCCAAGGGTTGGATTCTTGCTCCTTGCACAACAACAAGCACATATGCACAGACAACCAAAAGACATACTGATGTTTTCCTAATTGCCACAATGAACAATATATTTTGATTAATTAACAATAGCATCATCTATCAAAGCTTTCTAGATTTGACAGCTCAGTGCCTTTTTTTCTCTCCTTTTTTTTTTATAAATGCAAGATTTCTGACCAAAACCCACACTCCTTTTCTTAAGAGAGATTTATAGCATACTTACCTGAGCATATCAACAAAACTGGAGTACCATAATTTACCACACGATATCAACATAAAGCAGTTAAAAACACCAACAGCCAAACGATGTTTTTATTAACCACGTGGGCTTATATATCTACATTTGTCCTATCAACTGACTTTCCAGGGTACTAAGATGTATGAGTAAAACACTATGAAAACTTCAGTAAATTAATTTTCACCCATTTAAAAATATGTCTTTGCTTGTGATCTGTTAAGGATTTAAAAGTTAAATGGGAATATGTGTTGCCAGTTTCTTCTGATCAATTATAGAATCACAGAATGGCTTGAGTTTGAAGGTCATCTAGTTCCACAGCCACCCTGCCACTAGTCCAGGCTGCTCAGAGCCTCATCCAGTCTGGTCTTAAACACTTCAGGGATGAGGAGTCAAGAAGATTCTTTTTATGATGCTTCCAGGCAAAGCATGCAGAGTTACCAATATTGAGTAGATTGCCTGCGACAACATTCTCTCTTTCAGGTGACACATTTCTGAACCACAGATCCAACTGTGTCTCAGTTTTTTTAGTACTTGACCATTAACAAACACTCAAAAACAAAAATGAAAAAGTGAAAAAACACTGTTGAAAAATGATTTGGTATTGACTAAGTGAACACAGCCAAGGAGGAAGCCTTCTACTCTTTCTAGGGATAAGCAGTTGGAATAACTGATATAATACAGAAATATTACATTATTACAAATTAGCACATTTCAAACATTTCCTTTTTTTTTTTCCCCCCCAGAGGAAATAACTTCACAATTTCAAAAGGTTCTTACAGAACTTTTTAAAGAAAAATCTTTTAAAAATCCTTAAGTTGACTATCATGAAATTATAAAAATACCCACATCCTATACATTTTTTCTTTTTTCATTACTATTTTTAGACTGAAGGGAACCACAGACTCTTCCCTGATTAGGCTGCACAAGACCAAAATACTGTTCTGAACAGCACAAGTAACAGAGACTGACTTCATACAGACATGTGTCCTTTGTGCCTTAAGTCCTTTGTGCCTGTACATCCAAATACACCCAACTGTCTTTCATTTCTCCTTGAGATCACTCCATAAAAAAAGGAAATACTCTGTCTTGTCTGGAGACTCCAGCAATCCTGACTGACCAGGTTAACACTGTCAAACAGTACATACAAAGGTTAACATACACTAGCTTAGACTGACAATGATTAGTGATGTACCCTTCACTTCAAAGAATTAGCTATTTGGCATTCAACTGCTTTTTTTTTAATGGTAGCCTGGCATCCTGAAATGCATCACTAAAGCAGGGCTGAAAACACAGTGGAACAGACAGGATACCAGGTTTAATATCCTGATGGGAGAAGGTGACTGGGAAGGACTGAACTTACTGCTGCTAGGCTACATCACTGACAGATGTTTTCCAGTCCCAGGGCAAGTTGCTTTTAAGGAACTATATTGAAACCTTGTAAAATAAATAACAATGCAGCAGTAAGATTCTAGTGAGCTGCAGTGTGTTAATGAGAAATGATTTTTTTCACGTTTTGCCAAAAAATGCTGCAAGATGGATGCATATTTCTTTGGCACATTCTGATCCATGCACAAGAACAGAAAATACATTTCTTGGTCTCTGGTTGAGGTTAAACTGCCCATGTGGATCGTCATATATACCTACGTGGTTATTAATCTTTAGTCTTAGACATTATTTAAACTTGTTTTAAAAGGAAAAAATGTTGTCACCTTAGCAAATCACTAGAATTAATTAGCAGAAATTTCCACTGAATCATCTTTATATGGGGAAAAAGGTCCATGTATTTTATTTACAGATAGCAAAAGCACATCTCATTTAAAATTCGTTTTGAAGGAGCTGACAGAGAAAAAATACTAGAACACATTATTTTTACTAGTAATTTTGTGTAGAATGAACTGTCAAGTTTTATTTATGTCACTTTAATAAAAAAAAGAATTCAAATCAGATATAGCATTGTTATTTTTACCTAAGACCTTTCACCTTAAGACCAGTATGAATAAAATGGACCATGCTCAAAAATACAACATAAAGGAGATAAGAAGCAGAGTGAGAGAGTGTCTGATCTAAATATGGAGGTAAATCAAAATGCAACAGATGTATAAATACTAAATTTAAATGTGTCCAGGTACATACAGCTTAGGCCTCTGACTTATAGCTATAAAAATTGAGTGATGCCAAAAATATAAGTAGGCTTCAAAGTAAAGATGAGTCACAAAGATAACAGAAGGCAAACATTTCTAACAGTCAATATTAAAAGTGCAAACTTGTGAAGCCTTAAGCTTTTCATACTAAACACAAACAGTGTGATATCCCTCCTCTCAATCCAATGCAGGATTTCACTGGAATCCTGTCTCACTTCATAATGTGTACTCTGGAATCAGGGATTCTTGAAAGACAAAATTCCTGGGGTTGTGCTGTCCTTCCAACTGCGACTGCCCATCACATGTGGACTCTGGAACTCACCTGTTTCTACTTAGTGGAAAAATTTTTGCAATTTTCTCCAGTTCACTTTGAAACAATGCAAATGTCAGTGCAACTAAGTACTAGCCAGATATGTGTTGGTTACCTTTTGTGGAAATTTAAAAGAAATTCTTTGTTGAGAACTACTTGAGGCCAAAACTGCAATTCTGATGAAAAATTCCAGAAGACAAAAGCTTATTTTTTGGACAGCTTTTACTGCAAGAAAACTTGACTGAAACAGGTTACTCATGTAAGTAACTGGATTGAGACAAAATCCTGAAGCAGACAGACAATTTTGTCCAGAATGGAAATCATTATGTTCAACATAGCAGCAGTCTTTTTTTCACAAAACTAAACACAGCACTAGGTCATCTGTTTTGGAAGTTGTCACATCTGCAGATTTCAGTTGTGTTCCCTCCATCCCATAGAGAAGAATCTTTGTTATTTTCTGCATATTATTTTCTTGTCTTGACGTATCACTCCCTTTTCTTTAACAAACCTAGTTTCTCAACATCTTAATCTGAAAGTATATTTTAAGATCATACTAGCAGTTGCTTTAATTCTACATCTGTGACGAAAAACTTTGTAAGGCTGATATTTTATGCTATTTTCAATTATATCTATTCTTCCAAAAATGATGAAAAATTGAATTAATTTAAATAAGCTGCCGGAGACACTTAATGTGACACTGCTAGATGTTTATTCTTTTTTTAAATTCAAACCTAAAAATTAGAAGCTTGGTATTAAAGGATGCTTAAAGAGTTACTATACAGTTCTAAGTGAATGGAATAAACCTAAATGTTCTTGTAGCATATAAGAGTTATTTTCAAATGTTCATCAGTCTTTACATGTTTTGCATGTTACTGTTAAACATAACAATAAACTTAAATAAAACCCACAAACAGTATAATACAGAGCCAGAATTACCAAGGATGAATACTTACCTTTCTCTTATAAAGTCTGCTAAGTCTTTTGTTGACAAATGTCCATGCTTCATGTTGTGATAGAGGATGTCAAAGCCATTGTTCCTTTCCCCCTAAAGATTAATAACGAGAAAGTAGAACCGTGAAACAGAGCATGCTAAAGCAATTACAGAATAAAGCACAGAACCTGTGCATTTTAACAAATGATCAAGTTCCTTGAAGAGAATGATTTCTAATGCTTCATCATTTTACCAGTTGCTGTTAGTTCCCTTCAATCCCCTATATGCAGAACAAACTAAAATCATCTCAGCTGCTACTACCACGCTTCCAATGACAACTCTTCTATGACATATTTCTAGGTTATATTCAAAGTCATTTATTTTCTAAGTTTCTACAGGTCTTATTTTACTTCACATCTTATTAATATTGTACTCTCTCTTTATTCTCTCATATCTGTCATTATTTTCCTTGAACTAAAATTCACACTTTGGGATCACTGGATATCTCACTTCCCCAGTTCTTAAAATTTCATGTATCTTCCTCTGCTTTTTAAAAAATTAGTTTACAAAAATCACCAATCTCTTCCTTCTCATCGGTAGCTTCCCTTTGACTATTCTTAAGTTTAGTTATTGAACTTAAAACATTTTCCAGTGAATAAGGTATACCCCACCATTAAAACTGAAACACTGCCCTGACCACTGATTAATAAACTCTGACAGGTTATCACCTCTGGCCCTATGTTTAACTTCCTTTAGACAGGAGAAAGAAACAAGAGAAACACAAGGAAGGTGAGTCAAGTCACAGCATAATACTCCTGCTACTATAAAATTTTCCTGTCATAGAATCATAGAATGGTAGAGGTTGGAAGGGACCTCTGGAGATTATATAGTCAAACCCCGCTGCCAATGCAGGCGCACTGAGGGCAAGCCACACAGGAACAGATCCAGGTGGGTCTTGAAAGTCTCCAGAGACGGAGACTCCACAACCTCTCTGAGCAGCCTGTTCCAGTGCTCTGTCACTCTCACAGTAAAGAAGTTTTTCCTCATGTTGAGGTGGAACTTCCTGTGTTCCAGTTTGTGACCATCACCTGTCGTCCCATCACAGGTCACCACTGACAAGAGACTGGGCCCTTCTACTTGACACCCCCCCTTCAGGTATTTGTAAACATTGGTAAGATCTCCTTTCAGGCTTCACCAGACTTAACAGCCCCAGGGCTCTCAGCCTTTCCTCGTAAGAGAGATGTTCCAGTCCCTTCATCATCCTTGTAGCTTCTGTTGGACTCTCTCGAGTATTTCTCCCTCCTTTTTTAACTGGGGAGACCAGAACTGGACAGAGTACTCCAGATGTGGCCTCACTAGGGCAGAGTATAGAAGGAGAAGAACCTCCCTTGACCTGCTGGACACTCTTTTCTTCATGCACTACAGAGTATCATTGGTATTTTTGGCCACAAGGGCACATTGCTCTATCATGAATAACTTATTTTCCACCAGTACTCCAAGGTCCTTCTCCATGTAGCTGCATTCCAGCAGGGCTATCCCGAACCTGTTCTGGTG
>JAAGNO010012689.1:95851-148678 GCA_033439905.1 Ceryle rudis | reverse complement strand
AATATAAATTTAAAAAATAAGCTTTTGTTTTCTGGTGTTTGGTACTAGAAACCTTTTCCAACCTCTGTAATATTGCTTCTAGAGGTAGCCTATCTTACGCTGTATTTGGAACTTTTTTCCAGTGGCATTGAAGAGGAAAACTAGTATAGTAACAATAACAACTACTTGACCTACATATAAGGCTGTTGAGAAATGTTTTTATAAAAAAATAAATCTTGTTAGATAAATGTCATCTTATTCTCAGATATTCAAGCTTGATAGAAATGACCTGCATTTAATATGCTTTAAGGCATTTTGAATGACATTGTGATAAAAAAATTAGCAGTTTGTAGTATCGATAAGACATGCATTAAACTGATTAAGACTTGGCTGGTTGATAGGCCATTGTTGCTAGTAATTGCCAGTGGAGCATTGCCATGAACCGGGGAGTGTTTTAATGCAGGTTTTAGAGGTGTCAGTAGAAATTTGATATTCAGTAATTTCACCACTGTGAAGTCAATGATGATCTAACATGTAGATGATGCAATAAGGATGGAGCGGTCACACAGACATACATGAAAAAAAGCAGGGAAGGGCCAAACTTCCCTGCAGTGCTTGTGGGTTGTAGGGCCAGGACTTCTCATGAGCTCTGAGGAAATCTATGCTTGCAGAGTGAGTGGAGACTAAAACTAGCGTGCCAATGTTTCTGTATTAGATGATAGTGAGACCAGTGCTGGAATACCATGCCCAGTGTGGTGGTCCATGTTTTAAACTGGCTTTTAAACAGTTGGGAAGGATGTAAGAAACAAAGAGGCGCCTCATTCTTCCCCCAGTGTACTAAGAATAATGAAAAAAAGGTAGAACGGTGACTTAAAGTAGTACTTTTTAATGAAAAAACCCATGATGTTTGTTTGGACTTTCTTTAAAAATAATGTGGGATGTGGGTAATAAGCTAAATCTGTTTTAAAAGACACCAGATGTTTTAACAGCAACTAACCAGTGGAAAATATTCCTAAGGGAAGTAATGAACTCTGCATTGCTGATATTTTCTGATTAGGCATGGATACCTTCCTGATACCTGGTATCCTTTAGCTCACACAGGTTTCTGTAATCAATACAGGATGAAATTTAAGAGTGTGTGGTGTCCAGGAGTTCAGACTTGATATAATGTAAAAGGCCCTATGCAGCCTAAAATTTATTTAAGCTTTATGAATTTAATTAATTAACACCTCAGAAGCCCTTTGACACCAGGGAAATCATAGAAGTGCTAAGTCAATTTAGTTCTCTGGAAAGATAGTTGGCTTAGTAACTGAGAAATAATCAATCTTTAAGCAATTTTCTCTTTTTTTTTTTTTTTGTATTTTCTTATGTGTCGTCTTGTCCCAAGTTATATCTGTGTGGCTACACTTGCTAAACCCTGTCTTTCTAGTTACTTAGCTCTGCTTCATTTAGCTTACTAATGTTCTGTGGAAGCCCATCATTTAAACTCCTTTTTTCTCTACGAGTTGAATAAGTATTTTATTATCTTTGTGTTTGAATCTGTAGTTCCTGAATGAGTGTTACAGTATTGTATTGGCTTTGTACTCAATTATAATCATTAACTTCAAGTTTGTCAACAATAGACTGCAGAGGACGCAAATCATGTAGCATCTTGGGAAAATTGCTGTGTGCAAGATATTTAGACTTAAAGTAATTTTTTAAAATTGTTTTTTAAACTCCTTTCTCCAACATATATGAATACAATTACAATAGTGGAGTATTTTCTCTTACTGTGGAAAAATATTTCCAAATCACATCGAAGATCTCATGGAAATTGACAGCAGGTCAAAGACTTGTCTATCTCTGCAGAACTGTTGTTGTTAGCACGCTGTTGCAAGGCATTTGATGGTGCATAGGGAAAGCACTATTCTAGCCAGGATGTGATTAGTGATGGACAGCTTTCAGAGGGTCAAATGTTTATTTTGCTACAGGTGTCACACAATAGGTGACCTAAGTAAGATACCTTCGCTACTGTCACAGAAGCTGACTTTAAAGCTCTGTTAACTAGAGTGAATCTTCATGAACATCACTGTGACAAGTGTTTGACTGGTGAAGAGCAGCAGAATTATCTACATTATCTACAGTGTTAGTTTTTTGTATGGCCCTATATCACTCTGGATAGCTGGGACTAACCTCTCTCCATGCTATGTCTTTCTAACCAGTTCTTATCCTGGTGTTTTTCATAGCATCTGCTCTTCCTGGACAAGGGCAAACATACACGTGTATGCGTGATCGGTTGGGGATGTCTGGACCTAGGAAAACAGCAGCAAAAAAGGAAGCTGTGCTGGGGCAGGGTGTTCCTGTAACCTGACAATCTCTTTCCCAGGGACATAAGCTCATCTTCTGTTAGTGAGTTCGTGAGATGAGATACACACTAGGTATGGTCTCCAGATACCTGATTAGCTCTTTATCCAGAAGGCATGATAGGATGGCAGTAGCTGGTAGTTAGTGTGTAATCATTTGAGGGTATCAGTATCATAAATGAATACCTTAAATGAAGTTGCCTGTCCTTAGTTTCACTTCAGCAGCCCAGAGGAATCCTCCAAGGGGACAATTTCATTCATTTGGATCACTGGCATCGCCATGACCCAGATTGGGATTATGATACCTTTACTAAAAAAATTTGTATTTCCTTGATAGCTAATAATTTTCTTCCAGAGCACTACTGGAGCAGCTCCCTCTGCTATTTTTGGTGTAACCATCTCTAGACTGCAGATAAGAGCTCTCTGTCTGCCCCTTACTACATTATGATTTTCTGTATCCGAGCATGATGGTGGGTGTTATTCCGGATTCTGTTACAGTAGTTCTTGGCTATTGAACATCAAGGAAAGCCCTTTTTCATCAGAGCGAGGTACTCAAATTACAATTTCTGTGTGAAGCTCAATTAAAATTTATAATAGAAATACGTTTGATTTCTCAGGTGAAAATATTTCTGAGTTTAGATGCCTGGTCAGAATTTTCATTTAGTTGAACACTGTTTTTCCTGCTAAATATTTTTGAGAGAAAATATTTGAACAGCACAGTTAAGGTCCGACTGCATGTACAAATACAGCTTTGACCTAGGATAGTAGTTAAAGATAGAAGATTACATAACTATTTTGGGTCGAGGATGGCTATGTAAGTCTGACCTCAGTACTAAGTAAAGTCTTTGAACACCTTTTGAAGGAAAGGGAAATCCAAGGATATGAAGTTACATGAAAAATTGGATACAATGCAGTGTGTTTTTAACAAAAGCCAATAGTCAGACTAGACCAGTATCTATCTATCTTTGATAAGAATACCCATTTGCCAGACAAGGTTGAAGTAACAGATCAAATATCTGGAGGCTTAAGTAAAGCATATAAAGTACATTGCCTCATGGGAAAATATTGTTCAAGTGAGAGACAAAAGGGAATAGTATGTGTTAGGAGCTAGATAAGAAATTAATTTCCTGTTTAGCCAGCTTGGGTCATCTTAGAAAGGGTGCTTAAGAACAGAGAGGGGCTGTTAAGAGGTGTGCCTCAGGCTCTAGTCTTGGGAACAGTTCTGTAACACAGAATTGAGGTTGATGCATGAAGTATTGTTCATAAACAGATTTCCTCAACAGGTGCAAAACAAACCTAAGATGGTGTCACTAGTACTGAGGAGGATTAGTTTTTATTCAAGTCAAGAGATAATGTTGAGGACAGCAATAATAGATAGGGAAGAAATTTAATAGCATAAAAGTCAAGCACCTGGTGACTAATAAAATGAGAATACTTTGCAAAACATTTTTGTTTAGTACATTTTCCTCCTTATCAGGCAAGTTTTTATTTTTATATAACCAATAGCATCACCTTATAAGGCAAGGAGAGCTTTTTAGTAGTTGCCATGCAAGAGCAGCATGGCTCTGAGTGTCAGTAAACAGATCCAATTTGCTCAAGAATTGCTTAATTACTTAGGCAGAAGGAGATGTGTTATACCTCAACAACAGCTTTTCAGGATGTTTCTTGTAATTTATAGATTTGGTTACATGATGAAGATGCCATTTGAATAACATGGATTTATGTTTGTTCATGCAGATATATTCACAAATTCTTTTCAGTGAGGCCATCGAGCATTAGAGTGAAGAAATGGAATTAATTTGATCCGTTAGGTTTGTGACACTTTAAAAATGGAAAGCATGTAAAAAATGTCAGTTTAAAAGTGTTTGATAAGCATGTTTTCCTGTATTTCAAGTTAGATTTTTGCTTAAATGTTTGACTTTAATCTCATTTTATTCTGACAAATTTTCCAAGTGTTTAATTACTAGTTGCTATTTGCATACTTTAGAAAATATACTCATAAGGTATCATCATCCTTTACACTTCTGTCAGGTACCTCATTTCAATGCTTCACGAATATTGAACTCTACAAAAGCATACTGTCTTCTGGGTTCAGGAGAAGAGAATTGTAGCTCAGCCAGTGATTTGCCTTGTAAATGCATTTTTCAGTTTATCATTCCATAAAACAGGATTACTAATGTGATACTTGACCTACTTGACAGTTACGTTGTAATCTACTCTGTTTCTGAGAATTTAACACAGCTCTCTCTGGTTCCCATTTAGAGTATCTTCAAAAGGAGTTACCATCTGAAAAGAAGAGGCTTTTGTATCCATAGTTCAAACTCTGGATAAGTAGGCAGATTTTTGAAAAGAACACAATTCTGAGTATTGTTATCTGTAATCTTAACTTTTTTAATTCACAAGGATTTTAGATTGTCCAACAAACGAGATTTCTTTTAAGGGGCTATGTTTTTAAACTTTGTTATTAGTTATTTTTGAGGCTGAAAGACTTGAAACTGGAAGAAATGAAAACCAAAAGGAATTGAAATAGGGTGACTTCTTATAAAAACATGAGGCAGTTTGTATCATCTAGTTTGAATGACAGGTTTTTAATATCACCATCAATTATGCTGACTTAGAAAGCAGACAGAGGTAAAATAAAACAGGTAATATAATAAAGAAGGCATGCAATAACTCTTTGTGTCTTCTGTCATTAGAGTGCCCACCTCATTCATCAGCAGGCCAACATTTTCCCTGGTCTCCTTTTGCTACTGATAGACTGAAAAACACCCCATTCTTATTGTCTTTGATGCCCCTTGCCTGATTCAATTCCAGGTGGGCCTTAGCTTTCCACATTGCATCTCTGCATTCTCTGACAACATTCCTATATTCTTTCCACGTGGCCAGTCTTGTTTTCCATATTATGTAAGTTTCCTTCTTCCATTTGAGTTTTTCCAGAAGACCTTTACTCATCCATGCAGATCTCCTGCCTCCTGTACTTGATTTCTTTCTTACAGGGATACACTGATCTTGAGCTTGGGAGAAGTACTGTTTGAATGCTGACCAGCTCCCATGGACACCCCTACCTTGTGACTGCAGACAGCTGAAAGCAGCCTCGCAAAGACCTCACTGACCTTCTCATCCTGATTGGGTGGCCTGTAGTAAACACCAACAAGAGTGTCCCCTGTAATTCTTACCCATAAGCTCTCTACAGGTGGTTCTTTCTCTCCTAGGCAGAGCTCGGTGCATTGCAGGTGCTCTCTCCTGTCAAGAGCCACTCCACCATCCTGCTTTGCTGGTCTGTCTTTCCCGAACGGTACGTAGCTGCCCATGACAGCATTCCGGTTGCACGAGCTATCCCACCATGTCTCAGTAACTGCAATGAGATCGTGGCCCTGTGGCTGCACCCAGATCTCTCGTTCTTCTGTTTGTTCCCCATACTGCACATGTTGGTGTACAGGCATTTCAGAGAGGTGGTCAAGCATGCGGATTACCCTGGAGGAGAGGGGGAGAATATACCATACTCATACGCAGCCCCAGGATGGGCTGCCTTCTGTTTCTTGTCTTTGGAGGTAGCTGAGGACGGTTTGTGGCAAGTTTGGTTGACCTGGCTTATTCTCCAGGTGAATGAATGAGCATTGATATGAGCATTTCTGTTTGTCGTGGTTTAGGGTCACCTGTCCTGTTTGTTCCTCCCTGCAGGCACACTCTTTGACTTTCTGAACCCCCCCAATGTGGTACGCAAGGTCTAGCAATGGCCTTGGTCTGCACTAATCCTTGGTACTAAGGCTAAACATCGAGCAGAGTTGCTGCTAGAAGCAAACACTGCCTGTGAAAACATGCTGCTAATTTCAGAAAGTGCAGTTAGAAGCTGGAAATTAAAATCACTGGACAGAATTAGTTCTGTTCTCACTCAAACCAGGACACCATTTTAGACCCCACTTCCAAATCCTTCAGTTTCAAGCTCGTTTCACTAAGATGGCCAGCATAGTGTAATGTCCTGCTCAATTACAATTACATATAGTGTAATGTCCTGCTCAGTCAAGGTGGGGGGAAAGAAGGAAGTGATAGAGGTTTGGTGATTTGCTTGGGTCAGATTAAGAAGAGACACCATAGGTCCATGACATTAAAAAAAAAAAGTTTCATTTTTAATCCCCTGCAATTTTATAGCTGCCAGTCCCCAGCACATCCAAGCCACTTTCTTGGTGTGTGTTTTTTTTTTTTTTTTTTTTTTTTCAGCTTCAAAAAGCCCCTGAAAGAGCCCCTTGCTGATTGTTTTTGCCACAGTTCCCTTCCCCAGCAGGGACTTGCCTGTGCTTGAGCTGGTCCTCTTGATGAGTGGAGTATAATGATTTGTCTTTATCTGTAGTGATGCCATCAGCCTAATTAAACTTGAAATTTACTCATCTCACTTTACCGATCTCTTTAAATTCTCTTTACTCAAGTGACTTCTGCAATCATGAGTCTCAAATAGCTTAATCCTAAACTAATCTGTTGAGAAGATGGTGAGAAGCACTTTCTATTAAAACCTCTAAAAATGTTACTGGTGCAAATAAGTGTTACCTGATTAGATCCTTTGTATGAAGTCAGCTCCAATAGCAAATTAAACCGCGTGTCATTAGATTATGTTCTCATTATAAAAGAAAATTCTTCCCTCTTTTTGAACTGTGCGGTCTTGTGTATTTGTGTTTGTGATGGTATAAAAGAAATGGAACAATACTGGAGTTTAGAAATTAGCAGTGGTATATAGGTACTTAATAGGAAAGGGTGGGAAAGGAACCGTACTGCAATTTGAACTGTTTTTTCATAATCATTTACTTCAGCTTCCTTATTGTCAGAGTTTATCCACTGTCACCACTGAGCCTGCTTGTTCTTAGGAGATATAAATGGTACTTGGATACCTACAATTATTTTAATGTTTCATTCAGTGTGGACAACAGGTTGTGTGTACACACTGAGGAATGTTTTTTGATATATATATAACCTGTCTTGGAATTATGAAATAATTAATCTGAGCCTACAGTCAAGGACATCTCTATGAATCTTTTGGCTTGTTTGCAAATGTTTGTGATGTATTTTGTTTCCTAATATTTACATTCATGTACTTATGCAGTGGACAAAAATAACTTTCATGCACCTTACAGCAATAAAAATGAGAGCAGCTAGCCAGATGTCCAACATATAACAACATTAAGGATCTTTCAGAAGTTATCCTTCTGAACTGTTTTGCTGGTTTTGTTTTTTCACTCTCTTCTATAATAGTTTACAGGCTTCCACATTTTTTATGGGTCCTAGAAAAGATTCATTAATTTGAGTAAATGTGGGTTTATGTATATACCACCTAGGTTTTATGCAGCAATTTTATTGCAAATGTCTAATCAATACTCTTTGTAGGGTTCTGTACAAGATACTTTTTTGGATCTACTAGAAATTCTATGAGACTTCTCAACTTCTGTTCATTCATTTGTGTCCTAAGGAGCAAAGTCCTGAGTTGCTGTAAAATACTTGATTTGATTCTTCACCCTCTTTACTTGCTGACTCCTGAATTAATTAATGCAAATTTGTTTAGCTTAATGGTATTATTGCACATGAGTAGGCACAAATCATTACACAGGGCATATGAATCTGTCATTTAAACATATTGTCCTTTCAAATGGTGTCTAAGATGAAGGCTGCTGAAGTGCTATATTGCCTCCCTTATTTTACCTCTGTCTGCTTTGCAAGTACTTTTATAGGATGCTAAATGAAAGATTTACCAGTTATGCATTATATTTTTTTATAAGTTGCAAATGATTTCTCTCTTCCTACTGGACAAAAATGAAAAAGGGAAAATTAATCCTTGATCAGCAATTGTAAATGACAAATTATGGAAAAATGTGTTTATAAAGAACTTAAAATGAAAGGGATGACCCTTAAAATTCAAAGTTCCGCTAGCAAAGTTAATGTTCAGTGATGCTGTCTATCAGGAGGAGAAATTAATTTCCTAAAAATCTGTAGTATATTCTCAATAATAAGCTAATGTTTTTCACTTTTTTTGCTAGTAATGTAATGAAAACAGTACTGAAACTATGAAAATAAACTGTTAAACTATTGGAGGCATTACTGGAGTTAGACATGACCCTGTGCTAATACCAGAAGACACAGTGATATTTTGGTGTCCTGTGGTAAATGGTTCAGTGAACTCCCATGATTTCAAAGATGACAGGTCTGCCATATTAAAAAGAAAACTCAATCTGACACAATACAGTGAAGTGTCTTGGAAGGTGTATGACACAAGGAAATAGTCTATATTCTTCCTAGTCTTCCACTGACTTTGTTTCTGATACTTGACATGCCACTTGACCTATTTTCCCTTTTTTGTTTCTGATATTAGTGGTAATGACAGGCATTTCATCAAGTACTTTGAAATCTATGGGTAAAAATATTGTCACATGATTCATAGACATCCTTTTTGAAAGATATTCATGGAGGAGTTCAAGGGCTGAACTGGGTGGAGAGGGACAGGACACAGAGGGGATGGGATGGAATTGAGCCACTCTTGCTGCCGAGAACACTTGTTCCAAGTCAGAGCTGAGCATAGGATGGTGGTGGCGTTACACTGTAAAAACATATGGCTGTCACTCACAATGCTCACTATCAGTTACTATAAAAATAAGAAGTTAAGATTCTCTGTATAATTCCCTCAACTTTTTTTCCTAGTTATTTCTCTCATGGTATCAGGCTGACTGTCACTTACAGTAAAGCCCTCTGACAGTGAGAAAGGTGCACATTTCCACTCCTGTCACTCTGGGACACTGATGTAGTCTCCTGTGAACTTTGCCAGGTGAGCGAACTGAAAGGAGCCTATGACATATGAAGTGGAAGGAATTTAAGAAACAGAAATGTTTAATAGCAAAGCACTCTTTTGACTTCATAGTTTTGACAAAGAAATTCTTATGATGTGATCTTGAGAGACAAGCAGAAGGCTTTATTTTTTTTTTTATGGGCGAATCAGGCTCTTTTGTTTGTTTAAGGATGAGACAGAACTTTGAACAGACCTAGTATCATTTTGAGATGCCATATGTCAGGTAGCTTTATTTGCCTGCATCTCAGTTCTGTCACTGAGGAAACGGAGACAACTTAGTCTTCAGCCATACCCTGCTGAGCTACATCAACTTCTGTACCTAGCATCAGCAGTGTACAGAAAATACTGTTTAGTTTCCTTGAGGAACTGAGGCTGGCAGATCCAAACTCCCACACAGTATTTGTGTCTCTGCTGTATGAAGTAATTCTGCTTTACTGTGTTGCATAGTCTTTACCTACAGAGTTTGCCTTTCTCTTAGGGACTTGCAGTAGGTCCCTGTGCATGTCTAGGTGGGGTAGCATTATGGGATGGGCTAACAAGGGGTGGAAAATTCAAATATGCAATACCAGTACTAATATTATCTTCATTTTCTTATTGGCAGTGTACTGCTAAAAGCACTTCACTCAGAGTAGATTGTGTTGTAATCTTAATAGTATGTGTTATAAACCACTTCATGATCAAATGAAACATTATTTCAAGGAAATATCTATACAATGGCAAAAAATGAGCTCTCTAGTACTCATTACAAGTGTGAGTAAGTTTTGCTTCATGGTACTCCTGTGACAGTAGAAAAGTAGCTAAATTACTTGAACACATATGAACACTTCTATTTTGAACGGTTCTATTTTCAACACTTAGTAACCAAGGGATGATTGTTTTAGGAAAGATTTGTGATTCACTTACCTTGCTCCTCCAGTTCTGGACCTGCCCTAATGATCTTCATCTCTCAAATGCCAAGATAGACTATTGTACATGTGCATTTGTGCTTACACTGTAAAAATTAGTGGGAGCTTGGAGGGATTGGGAGGTGGTAATAAGGGAGGTGGAATAGTGTAATTGGATGAATTTTGCATTTGGGTGTCTGTCAGGCAAACTACACGGAGAGGCTGGGGAAGGAGGCTCACCAGCTTAGTTTCCTTAAACTCACTCGATGTTTGGAGAATGAATGGAAAAATTAAAAGGTGAGAAAAGTCCTGCAAGGGGAAGGTGGACAGGAAAAGGATTAGTGTGCAGTGATCACTGAAACAGAGGCAAAAGAGGTTTGAGGAAAAAACTCATATCATAGTGCCCACTGCATATGCAAAGGGCTGAATGACAGCAGTAGATATTTTCTAACTTTTGAAGCTGTAACATTGTAGGTTTAAAAAAAGCAAATCGTTTTGGTGTGTTGATGTTGAGTGAGATCTTGCTATGGGACTGCTGACTTACCCACTGGATTTCAGACTTCATGATGATTAGTGATTCTGAAGGCCAGGGGTGTTCATGTACATAGACTGTCCTCCCTATTTTTTTTGTGTGGTGCTTTTTTTTTTTTTCCCTGTTCCTTTTGGACTTTCTATTTCCTTAGATTTTCTGATTGGCGTAATTTTCATGGATTTGCCCAACACCATCATTAATCTCTCAGAATTAGGAGTTTTTCTTCTACCTCAGTTTTTCAGCATCCTAACTCATATTATCTACTTAATACATTTTCCAGAAAGCATGTTCTTTTTGTGTTGCCACTCACATCTCCCGAGTTTTCTTAGCAAAAATACTTATGACAGACTTTACCTATTGGAAATTGCTGAAATTATTTTCTTAAAACTCTGTTGCTATGTCATAGACACCCATCTCCACCACAGTCTCTTCAAAATCAAACAGAACCTACCCCTAAATGGCTAAAGGAGAAAAAATAATTGTTAATTTTCAATGTTTCAATACCCCAATCTATCCTTTTGTTATGTACCATGTGATAACTTCCTTCTCTATCTATATCTCCATATTGTGTTATACCTTGCAGGTGGTTGTTGCAGGGTAGGAAGGTATATGTGCAATGCTTGGTGTATGTCCAATGTCAAGCACAGTGGAGCAAACCAATGCTTGGTTTCTGCTTGGTGTATGTGCAATGTCAAGCACAGTGGAGCCTCCAGTTTGTTACTGAAGGTTCTGAGAGCAAATAGTACAAAAATAACAATAAAATATAAGCACATGATTTTTGTGTTTATATTGCGCAGGTGTTTTCTGTCATGATGTTTCACTCTCCTCCACATGCTACCCCCAAATTCTAGGCATTAAATGAGATCTAAAATTAAAATGGTGCTCATTCATACAATTTTACATTTTTCAGTTAAGGATCAAAATTAGAACTAGCAAAAGTAAAAAAAAAAATCAAATCCTAAGAAATAATAAAGAAACAATGTTTTTATTGCTTTTCATTTTCTTGTCTATGAACTTGCTCTTATTCAGTACCCTTTTACCCAATACAGGAGTGATTTCTTCAAAATGAGTTTCCATTTGGCTGATGTACTGATTTCCTTTCTCCTACTGAATATTATCTGATCCTGAAACTGGCTACAATGAATTATAGAATGTTTCTGTCAATCACAGCTGCTTGTTTGAGTTTTATATGTGCTGAAATTGAAAATTGCTATTAAGGGTAATGTTGGAGCTTTAGCTATTTTCTCACAAGGGCCACATCCTTTCCTTTTTGCCCTTCTGCAGTTACTGCATCCATGACCAGCTGCAGTGGTTACAGTCTCATGCAGAGTGCTGGGGTGGATGTCTTTGCATGTTTGACCTTTCTGAAAAGTGACGGATGCAACGGTAGGAAGGAGGTGTCAGCTGAGATTGGGAACTACCGGAGTCCATCAGCTATTCTTAAGTGGTGCAGCAGCACTGTGGGTGCAGCAGTTGCTGAAAAGTGAAACTGTTGCTGCCCTGTAATTCATGAAGGAAGATTCTTACCCCATAAACACAGCTTCTTAGGTTTTGTAGGATCCTGCTTGCTTCCCCTCTACTTGCCCAACTCCCATGTTAGAGTAACTCCATTATGTTAGAGTAACAAAATGTTCAGATACCTGTCCCCAAACTAACTACTACTATTAATAATTCACAATTTGAATTGTTAACAAGAATTGTGTTTACAAGGGCAGTATAAGTTCAAATGAGAAAAATTTAATGAAAATCCTCCTGGGAAAGAAGAAAAGAAAGCATAAAGGTTTTATAAAGTGATGTAAGGAAACTTGTAGAAAAGAAACTAAACCAAAATGCAGGTGTGAAGTATGGAAAAAAAACCTCCACACAATGAACCCACATATAAAAGCTTGTGAAACAGGTATAAGAAGTTATCCAGTTTTTCAGAAACTTTTGGAGCCCTGTTCACATTGGAGTTTTTGATGAAGGCATAGCGTGCTGGTGAGTATCTGGATGCACAGAATCCCCTTTAGCCTACTCATATGTGTGTGCAGATTAATCTGTTCACATCAGGAGCCAGTTCAAAACAGATGTTACCTTTGAAAAACTGATTTGTTCATAAAATTTATTTATTCTGTTCATGTTACTAAATTCTGGCATCTCTCCAAGGAACTACTAGAATGCTCAGACTTTTTGCTGTGTTTTGCTACCTAATTTGTTAGCTCAGGGCACATTTATATTCAGAGCTGTACTACTGAAACTTAAATCGGGTAATTCAATCATATTAATTAGGTATTTAGAGTGTCTGGTTTGTGCTAAAGGTGTCCACTCAATGTTTTCCACCACTTTAAATATGTTAGTTTTAAAATATCACTAATAAGGCAGCATGACTTTGAATAAAGATGGTGTGTAAGTTCTCCAAGCCGCTTAACTGGGTAATGCTGAAAACAGGGGGAGAGAGATTTTTCCTAAGTAACACTAGCAGACCAGCAACCATGTAAAAAAAAAAACAAAACCAAACCTGCCAGCTGAAAACAGTTAGCAAGCTTATGTAATGCAGTCCTCCAAAGATGGATTGCTTCCCTTTTCTTATATCCTGTCTAGCCAGTGTGTTGGGCAGGAGTTTCTTTTCTGAAACATGAATACCCTGTGCCACTGCCTCAGCTGCAAACATCTCTTTTGAGAACAGAAAAGCAAGTAACTAGTTTTTGTAATCAGCTGTCAACCAAGGGTGGCGGTAGTTACATAATTTAAAAAAGAATTTTAAAGAAGACAAGAGTTTTTAAAATGGAAAAGCACTTCTTGATACTTAATTTGGAATGATACTACTTATCCATCCTGAAGTCATGATATGTCTTTCACATCTATCAACGTAACAGGAGCTTATTCCTTTGTATATGGCAGATATTACTGCAGCTACAGACATGCCATCATGGTAGGCTGTAAGGACAGTGTCCTTAAGTAACTTAAAAGAAAAGCAAGCTTGTCTTCAAGAAAGTCATTTCAATCTGGTTGGTAAATGTTACTAGATCAACATTTGCTGCCATTGCTGATGACAGTTTGATTTAGATTGGCAGACAGTATTATCTGCTTCACAGAAATATGACAAATAAAAGGGCAGGTGAGGAAGATGTCACTCACCCTGAGGTTGTCACTGCGATCTCTGAAATCTAGAACCACAGCAGAAACTTAAAGATAAAGTAATCAAATATAGCCTATGATAAAGATACCTGAAGGTCACACATGGTAGGTTGTAAATATATATATTTTTTTTTAAGATAAGACTCAAATATAGCAAAATAGAGAAAATTCCCTAAAATATAGATTAAAAGGAGGAAAATACAGGGCTATGCCACATTCTTTAGAATTTCTTCTAAGTCTAGGGATGCTAGTTAAGAACCAGGGCTTGGATCTGCTCAGTTAATCTATGAGGCCTCTATATAGCAGCTTGATATGTGAAATAAATTGAGCAACATTCTGCATAAACTTTTATCTGTTTAAAATGATGTCAACTAGTAAAGATAATGCAAATGTAATATTTTTAGTAAACTGAACAATGCCAGAAAGGGCATTTGAGGTCCATTTTTACCACCCATGGTATTTTAGAACTATTTTCCCCAAATTAATTACTGCAAAAGTAAGTAATATCGTCTGATGGGAGCTGAAGTGAAAGGAAGGCATGGCACCTCTCAAGTAAGCATATGTGCTCAGTGTGGGTTTTCCAAGAATAGCCAAGGTTGGCACTCCAGCTGCAGAAAACAGTGAATCATTCCCCTCAGAAAACATATACATCAGTTATTCTCCCTTACAGGAAAAGGGTGAGAAGAAAAACATAATCATTCATGGAAAGTTGAGAAGTCTAGAGTGAACTTTTCAACAGTAAATCAAATCGTTATGTCATTTTCAGGGAATCTATATATTTTTAGTTATTCTAAGATGTATTTTTCTCTAACATTAAAAGGTATTTGGCATTTGTGGTGGATAGGAAAATAAGAATATAGATCTTCTAATGTTGGCAAGTGTGCGCGTTTTGGGAAGGACAGATGCTATTAGATTTCTTCCCAGTAGGAAGTCCTCTGAAACCATCGGGCTTCTGAATATAAGTAGGTCAAGGAAGTCTTACAAAAATTGTGATTTTTAGCTACAAATAGGAAACTATTCCTCATTTTCATGTCCAAAAGGTCATATTAAACCTGACCTTCAGCTTATGTACAGTTTGGCTTGACCTTTATTTAGAATCTCTTCTGCTTAGAAAATTGCCTTTTGTTGTCACTTAAAATATATTTCACTGTCAACATTAGTCAGTACTCAAAGAGAAGAGCTTTCAGTCCAGAGTAGAGGTACAGTGGAATCTTGACATCACTGATGTCAGTGGAAATATTTCCACTTATTCTGATGGCACTAATATTTTCTTCTGCCTACTTTATTATAGCAGTTGCTTTCATACATTTTTACCTTCTATTTTTCCTCTGTATTTAAAAAAAAATGCTTTTTTTTTGACAGAACAGCATATATATTTGTGCATATAGACGCATTCAGCTCTGCATTTAAGCGATGACAGTTGTTCGTGTAACTGTGGGGTTGTCATGTTTTCATCACTCTCATCTTTATGAAAAAAATAGTATTCTCTTTTGGTTCTCTTCAGTTGCATAACATCTGCACAAAAGCAGAATTCTCAAACATGCTTCTTGTTCTGTTATTTATTCTGAATATCAGCTTGTCTTTTTTGTAGCAGTGACCCTGTGTGCAGATTGCATGCTGATAGCCTAAGAAATGCTTACTAGCTAATTTTGTGGCTTGCTTCTCTCATGACACCAAATCTGATGAGAAAGTTTTGATAAGAGCTGGAACAATAGCAAAATAGGATCTGTTAAGTTACTGGTTTTTTTCTTTCCACCATTTTAAAATATTTTTGGTTTTCTCTCTAGAGTAACACAAGTATTTTTCCCATCTATTGGCAAGTAATCTTATATTCACATAAAAGAAAAAAAATCCTTATAGGAAGTGTGAATCATCTTTGAATGTAAAGTTACAAGTGCAAATTACTACATCTACTGCATCTGTAGAAATGGATATCTTGCTCAACAACTGGTACCTTACCTACTGTGTATTGTGGTTTACTCATCTGCTAAAAGGAAACAGTAATATTTGTCACAGGTGATTTTGAAAGAATAAATACTGTGAGATGCCTTGAGATCTGTGCTGGTATAATCTACTGGCACATGCATATCAGACATTTGGTTTGAAAATTAGGCCAAGTCTGCATGTATTGAAATGGATGGAAAAGCTGCCCTTGAGTTCAGTGGTGGTAACCATGGCTCATACAACTTCTCTGAAGTTACACGGTGTAATTGTTGTGAACCTGGGAATGGAAGCCCAAGATCCTTTAACTTGCAAACCTCTGTCATTGGTTTAAATAGGTGGTAAAGTAGGGGCTTCCTTAAGATACTTTTTATAACTTCAGGGGATTTCTAATTCAGCAGTTCTTGAGTATTTTGAATATTTTGTGAAATTTACCTCCTAAATTAGAGCCATTTTTAAGGGGGGGGGGGAACCCAAACATAAAAGTTGTGCAATATTCTTAGGTTTTATGTCAAAGCAGTATTAACAAAATTAAGACATGTCGCAGCACCATGAAAACAAACTTGCATACTGTTTTGACATGTGCATCTCATGGAAGGATTGCTAATTAGTAAAGATGCCAATCATTATAGAAAGTTATTCATCATCAGAAGTGGATGGTATCTACTGCTGCCACACGAGTGGGAACCAGTCATGACCAATATTTAATGTATTTGGGAGAGATTTCAGTCTTCAAAATAGGTCTCCCACAGAAAGAATTGCACTTTTACCCTATTGTAAGAACAGAAAAAAGAAGAGTTGCTTTTAGGGGAACATTAGAGTAAAGAAAAATAAGCAATTGCTGGAGGATAAAAATCTATAGTTTTGAATTGTGGTAAAAAGGAAAAACAATGCCTCTCACCCACTCCATGTGCACATGGTGCCGGAGAATGAACAGCAAGAGTGTGGTGGGAGTGATCTGCTGAACACTCTAAGTACTCAGTTGTTTACTTACAGCCAGAGTAGGTGGGTATTACTAAAGCCCTGCACTGGGGAGTGGGGTGGTGCTGTCTCAGGGGACACACAGCCACAGGGCACAGCTGCTGGCATTTCACAAGCTGCATGTGCTGTGCTGAGAAAGGGTAGAAGAGGGAGTGGGTGAGCTGTACCTCTCTTCTGCCCCTTTCTTCCTCGATACTTCCCTGACTGTTCCTCTGTGCCCTCAGTGGTGCAAGATCTTACTCTGCAGCTTATAAAAATCATGTAGTCTTTTGCCCATTCTTGCCTCCAAGACTGGAGACATACTTTACATCAATATCTGAAAAGCTGTCAGCTCTGTGAGCTAGGACATTGTTTTGTTCATGAAATTCTGAAGTTCATTCTTCTGATTTGACACTTACTCTCTAGATTCAATGATACAGTTCCTACTGCTGCCAGAGGTGCAACTGCAGCTTCTGCAAGCTTCTCCTGCTACCCATTACATTAGCATTAGCTAGCTTGGGCTCTGGTCACAATGCAACAGCAGAAGCAGCATGGCTTAACATGGGCCAGTTGTTGGGGAATTTACTCAGTTTTCAAGACAGGCATTGCACTTCTAGAAGCAAACAGGCAAGACTTGACATATTCATTAGTCAGATTTAAGAAGATACAAAACATGCTCTCATCTGTCAGGAATAAAGAGCAAGTTGAGTTTCATTAACAGGGCATTATCAAATGCTTATGAAAATCAGAAAATAGGCTTTCATTCACAAAAGGTTATCAATTTGCCAGCTCTAGTGACTGCTAGTCACAGCTTGTTGGTATTCTAGCATATAGTTTCCTTAGCAGTGGCCATGCTGGTGGAATGTTGAAGTGAAGAATGAGAAACCTTGAGAGATTTGCACTTAAATTGTGAAGAACAACATCTTTTAAAAGTCTCTAAACAAAATATAAGCTATTAAATGTGCTGCGGCTATGAAGAGCTGATTTGCAATTGGAGGGCAACTCAGTGCTTTTGTTGGGGTGGGGAAGGCAAGGATTTCAGCTACTTTGGAGATTCACAGATTATCAAGAAGCAATTTTGTTAATGGAGCAGTGGGCAGCACTTCTTTTCTTGCTGTATCAAAACTCTGATTGCAGAGGAAAGCATTTTATTCTCTGCCATGGACATTTCTCCAGATACCAGAGAAAATACCACAGCAGGTTTTTCTGATTCATGTGTTTGCTGGCTTGCAATTTTGAGGCTCAAAGTAGAGAGTTATATATAAATATATGATCCTTATTTCTCCCGTTATAGCTCGGTTCTAAACACAGCAACTGACCCTTGTGGGAACAGGGAAAATGACAGTGGTGGTAGACTCTGTGTAATTATGGAAATCACCTTGCCACAGTAAATGGAAAGGTTTTAAATGTTTCAGTTTAGAGTTTTATTATTGTATATGACTTAACTAATATAAATGGAAAGGGCTGTGCTTGGTTTTTGCATACATCTAATTGATGTAATTTAGCACACAATCATATATGAAGTTAAAAATATATATTGGACTATTTGTGTACATGTGGTAAAATCTGCATGTAACTCTTGACCAGTCATGAGGCATCTTTGACGTCTGTTGAAAATGCCATGCTGGTGGTTTGACAGAGAAAAGGGATGATTCCAATAAAAACAATGAATCTATGGAAATAATACATGTTGATTCATGGCAATCTCTTAACTTACAGATTAATTTACAGAAGTCATCCAAATATTTCTTCTACAGAGGTGATGGTAACTAATGGTCGACATGCAACAGTTTAGGTCAATCACAAAAACTCTGTAGGATGCTCAAAAAGAAAGGATCTTACGGAGTTTTTGTTTGCCTGTTTGTTTTTACCAGTCTACTAAGGAAGCATGACTTATGATGTTAACTGATGTTTTAGCTCTTCAGGTTTTATTAGAATCACTTCAGAATTTTCAGAGAAAAATTACTGCCTATAAATAATAGTTGAGAGAATCTTATGGAGTCTGAAAACCCTAGATATGTTTTGTTGCAGTCAGTTTTAGTAAAAATTTATAAATTAACATATGGGCAGATATTTTGGGCTCAAAGGATTCTGAGAAGATTCTTCTTTTTCTTGTCTGTTCCCAGTAAACATCATTTCAGTTTTCAAATGCCTTTACAGATAGCATGATTGACCAAAGTTTTACCATTTGGGGAGCATGTAGTCTCCCTTCATAGACTTATCGCAGCTTCCCCTCATTCTGTTGTGTATACTGCAAGTACATATTTCTAAGTAGTGAGAGAGATTCTGATTCTTTGTGTTCTCTACTTCTTTTGATACCATCAGGAAAAAAACCTCAATGTCACAGTCATTTTGTAAGATCATGTGCACATCCTCCCTAAAATGTGTGCAAAGAAATCTAGTTCTTATGTGATAGCAAAACAAATGATCAAGTTTTCATCTGACATTTGCTATTGTTTGTTTATTTTCTGCATTATGCTGAACAGGTTCTCTCTCAAATGCAGTAACATATTGAGCAGAATGTCATAGTAGTAACCATAGCCTTTGCTTTGGGGGGAAAAAACCAAAAAACCTATAACAGTAGTAACTCAAACCGAAACGAAACAACCCACCAACACCTTAAATTGAGATTTAGGGGAAAAAAAAAAAAAAAGTCACAAAGCAATAAGGAAAATTAATAGTTCTGTCATAAAAACATCAGGGTCTATTGGATATTTTAACTTGACCTGAGCTACAGATTTAAGGGCCTTTCAGAATCAGGGGAAGATCAAAGTAGGAAAACTATATAATCTGAACTGGATACTGGCGTAAATGTCTCAGGAACTGGAGAACTGAAGTGATGAAGTCCTTTGCTGAGGGTGAAAGTGCTTGAAAACCCCTGTGCAAAGCAACAGTGAAAGATTTCAAGGAAATTGTAGTGCCGGTAGTAATGTAATGGAGATTAGAATTGAAAATTTATTAGATCATTCCAGAAGAAAGCAGATATATTTTCAAGGAAATGTCTTGGAAAGAATTTGCCCATCCAGTGAAAAATGCAGAAATATCACTAACCAGGCTCTTAGAACTGAAGGAAATTTTGAATGCATTGAGGTACATATACTTTTGCTACAAACTCAATAGAAAATTAATCTTAATCAGTGAGAGGAAATAAGCACGCCACTGAGAAATGTTAAATACGTTCCTTAGCAGGAGAGCAAACTAGTCCCCTTAGCACCTGAGAGAGATCTAGAAGAGGTTAAATTCAATTCTGTAATGCTGGTATAAGAAGAATAAAAAAGTGAAATGATGGTTATTGATTTCCCAAAACTTGATCCATCATCCATAGCTTTTAGGAAGAACTACAAATCATGATCAGCTGTTTCCTTCCAACTAACAAGTGTCATCTTCCTTTGGAAACTCTAGTAGGAAGGCTGTAGAATTAACTTTCTCCTGAAGGGTGGTGGTTCTTATTTCACCTAGTTAATGTATCACTTGTCTTTGTACTGTCTTATTGGTTGGTCTTAGCTTGTAGTTTGCAGGTTAAGTTTAAGCAGTAAGTGTCCTCAGCTTCCCATTTGCTGTATATTAGCATGATCTAGCATTTCAGAATGGGGTAGGTCATATCTTATTTTAAAATGACATCATATCTGCGAATAGAGCAAATATAAATGAACAGATACAGCTCTGAATGTAAGCTGCTTCCCACCTCCCAATATATCAGTAATAGATTTTGTTGTGATATATTATTAAATAATGTAGAAATCTTAAGGGAATAGTGAAGCTGAATGAAGTTTTTACTTGTATTCTCATTGAGTATGTATGTTTTACATGTACACTGATGAAATGTCTCTCCTTAGTATCTGCCTGATCCCCTTGTATTGCCTGCTGTCTATTCTGCTTGTCCTTAAAACTTTTAAGTAGTGTATATATATTAAGTTAAAACCAGTGTATGCCTATGAAGGCATCTTATATCATGTAGCTCTTTACTTGGGTTCCAGATCTTGAAGATAGTCCTTGCACTTTGAGAAGACACGTGAAGGTTGTGCCCCTAGTCTGCATGACTGCTTAGGGAAGGATGATGGTGTATGCTTGTGCTCAGCTTGTGTTTACTCTGGCTTGCACAGCGGACAATCAAAAACCATCTTAGCCTTCAGCTGGAATGGACTGCAGAAACCACTCTTAGTCATTTTAGTCCCAGGAGACCTCATTTAATCTTACTGTCTGTAATTTCTATTGTGTCCTAGGTCAAAAAGGGATCTGAAGTAGTTTTTTCCAGCACCTGCATGTGAAGGAGGAGCAAGATCTGGCATACCAGACAGCTTGGGTATCTGTTTCAGCTGTCAGCACGTAGGGTACCTGTAACCTTGGCCATTGTTCCCATTTAGTGGTAGTTATTGATAACACTGAAGTGTATGCTGGACCAAGCACTCTTCAAGACTGGCTGTTCTTGCCTGGTACCACCGTTGCATCTGTCTTCACAACCCAATGAAACAATGGGAAGGGGTCATGAAAGGAAAATTCTGCCCTCAGTTACAGTGGTGCTAATGCAGAATAACTAACTCCATCTGTGCTGGATTTAGCATTTGGATTTAGCATTAAGAGCAAGAGTTATGTCAGGAGTCATATCAATTCCATTCATTCCAAGTGGCTTATTTTGGATTTGTTTTTCCATTGGGTTAGTTGTTGTTTTTTTTATTGACACTAATATAAGGTGGCAGTGAATGTGTGTGATATTTTTGCATGTAATTAATCTATATACTTTTCCTGTATGCTATTTTCACAAGTTGTGTGACTGTAGTTTTAAAATGAAACCTAAAAAGGCAGCATAAACATGGAACAAAGAAAAGTCACCTTGATGCTCAGATAACGCAACCTTTACATACCTAGTTACTGCATAGTCTAAGGGGACTAGCTGAAATTCTGTGCAGAATCATTACAGCCCCAGACCTTCCAAGCTAACCTTTACTGTGAAATTTGTTGTTAAAAGTTATTTCTCTCTCCTCCTTTGTTGCCATTTCCCTGAAATGTATGCTTTCTAGCAGCAGTCATCAAAACTGCGGATATTAAAGACATAGGGTACAGAAACATAAGAATCCAATCATCTCCTGTGTGTGATAAATTGTAGAATTAGTCTTTTAGAATTAGTCTTGAGCATTGATTGTTGAACAACTGTTTTGTACAGTTTTGCATACAGTAGCTCTAAAAAATGTTAATTGCTGAGGAGCATACACCCAACTCTGTAAGCAAGTAGAATCCAAATTAATGATAATGAGAATTGTTCATACATCAGGAGGAGAAAATCATGCAAGAAAATTAATTTGTCTCCTGAAGCAGCCTGTCTCCTTGACTCTGTCTGGAGAAGGAATGCTATACCTCTGGAAATCAGTCTTTTCTTCTTAATTTCAGCTGAAATGTCTGAAAAAGGTTTCTTGCAAGTGTTTTGACAGAAAGTACAGAGAAGGATGAGGCCTATTCCTCTGGTACTTCAGCTGGAACTAACACAGGAATGCTTTTAAAAAAGAATATAGTGAGGGGGCTCTGTAAGAAAGATGAGTTTATGCATTAATAACGAAGTTCAAGTAAAACTTCTGCATCTGAAAAATTAAAAGCAAAATAGAAAGTAGGAAACCTTGCTGAAAAGTGGGTGCCTCTAAATAGATCAAAAATATTTAACAAATGGAAATAAGGACTTTAGTCTTCTTCTTCAGTGTCCAAAAGAAAAAGGGCTCACAAAGGCTGGTGCTGACAACATGCAATCTTACGAGTGGAAGTCAGGAAGGGCCTCATGCACATCAAATGCAAAGCAAATAGGCACTTTAATTCAATCTGTCAAAATTAATTAGAAACAAGGTTAAAAGCCCCCTCACAATCAGATGAAGCATTAGCTTGTTATTGCTAATCCCTGTTTTGTTATTGTTTGTGATAAACTGAGTCATAGCTATTTACTTTGCAGCTGACAAACTGCTCTACCGAATCTGAATTTTCTTTTTATTTCCCTCTGAAAGTTGGAGTAGAAAATAGCTATTGGCTGTGACAAGCTCATAGCCTGTCTCCCCAGCTGTGGAGAGGGAGGTTTTGGGGGCAAGGTCTTGCTGAGGCTTCTGCTTGTAGGAACTCCCCATCTCACCCTTTCAGGGAATGGTTATGGGAGAGAGTCTCTCATGTATCTTGTGAGGAACTCCTGAGAAAGCATTTGTGATGCATTTGCCCTGATCTTCCAACCTGATCTCATCACTGGTTATTTGCTACAGCTTCCTAGCTGTATTTCACAGCGTACCTACTTGGTCTTTTCCTGCCATGTACTTTTGGGAGATGATAGCTCTGGTTTGGCACTGCTCTCCTGTGCAGTGTAGCTTTCAAATTGCAATTACCTTTCCCAAGGAGGCAAAGCAAGTATACGACTGCTTGCTGTTAGTGGGTAGGCATGCTTTTCTTATTTGCATTGATTGAACCTGCCACTCAGTTCATGAAATCACAGCCCAGACTTTCTTTGTGTCTTGTGTCAAGTTTGATCTGACCAATCCACTAGAGATATTGCTGTAAACCTCACTGTGCGATGAAGGGGTGTTTTGCACTCTGAAAAGAACTGCTATGTGTCTGGACTGGGGTGTGGTAAGGTTGGGTCCAGGAAGTGTTTATTTTGATCAGACATATCTAATGGTTGGAAAACATTGTGTGTTGCTATTAGAATAGGTAGGAGGTTATTGTTCTGTGCTGTACAAAGGTTGTATATGTAGACAGTTGAAGGTTGAGAAAGTAGTCCAAGACATAATGCTCAGTTTGTAGTTGCACCCATAATGTAAGTGTCCGTGTACTTGTGCTTAAAAAATAGGATCTAACTCTTCTACCCCCACCATGAATACATGACTGTCTTGTTGAATCTGGAGCAACAGAGCCTAAAGCAAAAACATATATGGCAATAAATACATGTAACTCTATAAGAAGTTAAAAATGTAATTTTTACTACATTTTATGGTCTTGCTAATATTGGTGAAGATGCATCATCCAATAAAATGACCAGAGTTGGCCTTTTATGTGGTTAAGAATAAAATTTGTGGCTAATGATGCAGGTGATTTGTGTTTTAAGTTCCTAATTCTATCCCTATGCCTTCTAAGAAGCAACCTGGGCTAGGAAGGGAGGCATCGGAGAGGCAGATGCCTTAGTATCACTGTAATTTTGAGAGAGTTGCGGAGGTACTTCATTTCTGCCTTATTTGCTAGAGTGACATGATAAGTTAGGTGTCTTTGTGCTATCCCTAACTCATTGAGACAGCAGTGAACTCAACCAAAAATCTCACCTGCCAGGTGAGTTACTGGCCACTTTTTACATAATAGCCTACATGTTAAAGCACTGATCTGGGAAGTGAAAGATCAGGATTTTTGGTTCCTCTTTAATCTGAGGATTTGAATAAATTGTTTCTATTTCCTAAATGAATATTCAGTGAAGCAAGACAGAGACCAGCCTGTATTGAAGCCATGCTTTCTGTAATGAATCCTGCTGCTGAGGCTGCACTATTGTGTATGTGAGAATGAAAGCCAGGGAAAAGATAGCTGAAAGATGTCACGTTCAATATGGACTACATGTGTATGTATACATACATATTTTTCATATTATTCTTTCCTTATTTGAAGTTTTAAGGTATTATTGAATTGAGTATCACAGATAATTAAACATAAAAACTGTATCTTTATATTGCCTCTAGTTGTGTAGCAACCTGTGGAACAATCAATTCCAGAGTTTATCTTCATTTTCATCCAGTATTAACAAATAGCGTTTTCTGTGTAGCACAAAGTACAAGTCTCTAGCTTAAGTGGAAGGAACAAGCCCTGAAGACCAGTCACAGCTTTATCACTCCAGATCCCACCGATACTGGTTGTGATACATAATATCATTAGCAGTTTAACTATGTTTTAGCAAGCTGTATTTATGTATTTTTTACATCTGAGTTTTAATTGAATGTGAATGAACCTGATATGCAGTCAGTTGTGCAGCAAGCATATACATATTTTATGCACTCACAACTTTTGGATGCCTGCAGTACATGAAAAGCACTTTATGGGTACTTGCATTATTGCATATTTCATTATAATGTAATTCCATATTAGATATTCTGTTTACGCAGAATCCAAAAATAGTTTGTGCTGTGTAGCAATGCAAATTTCTGTGAATAATCCACAAGAATTTCAAAGCCTTAGCCGTTTATGACATGTACTATTCTGTATCTTTAATGAGGACTCCACCTTTGAATAAATAATACTGGGCTTTTTATGAGTAAACACCATTTCTATGCTTCCCTGTTAAAAGGCAGTCTATCACTTCTTAATCACATTGAATTGTAATGATAAGCCCCAATACTTTCAAAATTCCTCAAACTGTTTTGAGATGTTCTGTCAACAGCTAAAGCATAAATCAGGTTTCTGTACTCAAAGGCCATACTCCCTCTTCCCACCTGATGGCTGATCACTGGAGAATGAGAAAGGATAAGCAGTTTCATGACCAAGGCTATGCAGGATTGTGCAGTAGCTGAGGATAAATCCATTTCCCCCATACTTTCTCCTGAAGGAATCCAACTTAAATCAACGTAGAATGGAGGGAATTTCTTTCTTACCAGTTTGGGAAAACAGAGGAGATGAGTAGGGATGCTTTGTTTTACCTAGTGTAACTGAAATTCCTAACACACTGAAGTCAAAGACAGATCTAGTGAAAGGCTTGAAGGTTGTATTTATTGACAGCTTCCCTAGTGCTTGTATAAACTAAGACTAATGGACTATAATTAATTAATTTTACACCGGTGTAACAATTACAGTTCAAGTTTAGCCCCCAGGTCCATAGCGGTGTACCAAACACAAAATGAAACAAGGAAGGAACTTTAACTGTTTATAGATGTTGCAGAGCTAGGACTTTCTGTTGTTTAAAAAAGGTAGTACTGAGCAGCAGTTTGGCACAGTCTCATTAAGACAATTAACTATTTACTGTTTAAAATGCCAAAATTATGGTCAATGTCAGTGGGTTATTTTAAGAAATTACATGTTTCATAAAGTGTAAAGAAATACTTAATTTTTCAACTGCTTTTTCCCGACTTCTGTATAGAGAATTAAATACTTAAAGTACTATAATGTGGTAAAGAATCAGTTCAGAAAATCATCAGGTTACTTTTAGCAGATTGAATAGAACACCCCTATAATTTTCTAATGAAGAAACCGCAAAACACTCCAATTCCATCATCGTTGGTTAGGAGCATTATAGAATTTGAGTGAGATTTTGCCATTCATAGCACAACCACGTTCTCGGTAAACACAAAGACCAAAAAAAACAAATCTGTAAAGATTTTCTGTATAAATAATGCGTCCTTTTGCAATAAAAATTTTAAATTAAATATTTAATAGATTAAAACTTTAAACATCAGGTGTAATAGAACAAGTTAAGAAAATTAACCAAAATAATCAGACTAAAATACTTATTCCATTCCTTCATGTAATTTACTAACCTTGGGAGACAGCATTTCTTGCTTTCTGAAGTAGCAGGTCCAGAATTTTAAACCCCCAAAATCATGGTATTACTTTAACGATTTTTTTTTTTTAGGCGAACTACATACACTCTGTCAAAGCTATTATTTTACAAACTATCATTGTTTCTTTGCCTCTCCGTACCTATACGGCCGATTGTTATCAAGCATCACGAAGTGTTCTGTGCTGCTGCATATTCCTCCACTGTTCACCTTTAGGAATGTCTGCTTCTTCTAAAAGTAGAAGTAACGAAGTTCATGAAATGATTGTGCTGTCCCATTCTGTCACAGATTAAACCCTCAAAGTTATAACATCTTCCCATGCCCCTTTATTGCTAAGGAAGAGAGTAAAAGGTTTTGGGATTAGGATGCCTGGGTCAGAGTAGTAGCTGCAGCTCATTTTCTTTATCTGTATGTCAAACTGGACTCTGTTTATAGCAACTAGATGCATACTGATATTGTTCTAAAAGTACTGTCATCAACATTTTTTCAGCTTCTGGGTCTGTAGAAGATTATATAAATCTGAATCCTGTATTTACTATGAGTAACTAAGTATATCACACTGTGCAAAGAAGGTCAGGATGTTAAGTTCTGTCAGCCTGCACTGAGAAGCCCACACCCATTGTTCAGCTAGAAGGAATGGTGCTAGCTTTAAAGAAAAAAAACTCTGCTAAGATGACTTGTGTTGCCTGCATGTCCAAGCATTCTGATGTGTGCTAAGTGTCTGGAAAGGCACCAGTGAATGATATACATGCAGAAGAACATTTTAAAACACTTTAAATGTTCAGGCAAAGTAACTTTTTGCACATAGAGTGCTGTAAATGAAATAATAAGAGACTTGAAAGAAGGTTTTAAGTTATGCTTGATTAAATCTGTGGTATAAGCTTCTGGTACTCTTATATCATACTTAGGTCTCGTGGGTGCTTTTAAGTATTGTCAGCCAACAAACTATAATTTCATGCTTGAGTGGACTAATACCAGCCTAGGCTCCTGCTTCTTTGTATATTCAGACTACAGTTATGCTGTAATAATGAAGTGAGAAGGAGAGGAAAAAAGTAAAGCAAAATAAATTGTCACATGGAATAATAATTAATACTTATGAGTAAGATCAGATACTAAGATGGCCTGAACTATAATTTGTTGAGGTCAATAAACTGTGAGTCCATTTACTTCACTAGGCTTTAGATCAACTCCTTCGAGTTCTGTTTTTTGCTTTGACAGATATCGTAATAGAGAGCTGTGCAGCCAGAAGTAAGCAGCAGAAGTGGAAGTGGGGTTTTTGTGTGTGTGTGGTTTGTTGTGTGTTGGCTTTTTTTTTAAATATTGCAATTTTTCTAGTTGTGTCTTGTCCATTCCAGGACATTTAACTTTTGGTCAGTAGCTCTTAATATAGCACCTCTGTATAAAATCTGCCTACAAGAGGAATCCTCTATTTAGTTTTGTCTTGGTAGCATATGTGCTGAATTTCTCTTATGCTGAAGTGTAAATCTTGACACTGACTGGTTTTAACATACAGCTGTATATGGTGGCTTCACACAGCTGAACATAACATTAAGAGGAAAAAATGAAAACAGTTCTGTAAGCTGGATTGCCTGACTGAGGTCTTGGTTGTATGAGATGCTGTGTGGTCTTGGTGGGACTTGGAGGCATCCACTGTTCAGCTGAATAGCTTCAGAAATGGCCCTTAATAAACCTGGGAGGAATGTCTTGGATATTTCAGCTCTCAAGTGTCCTGAGAGGATGCAAAGGAGCTTCTTTAATGTCAGCCCTAAAATGTACTGTAGGAAATTAGTTGTAGCCAGTCAAAATTTTTCAGCTGTTATTTCTGTGTCTAAAGTATGGGTTTGCTGAAATCAAAAGTAATTTTCAGCTGTACTGTAGACAGAAGCTTCACCTGTTCCCTGCCCCCTTCCCCTTGACTCACTGTCTCTGGTAAACCATGTAGAAGCCTCTGCTGAAAGCCTTGCAAAAGCCAGATTTCTTAGGGCTTCAGAGGTTCTAGTTCCACTTCTCTACTTTTTTTTGGTCAACTTTTAGATCTACTGGATGGGCTGCCTAAATTTTGACATTTAAAGCAAGCTTTGGATTTGTTTTGTACTGGAAAGATTATAATGTTATTTTTCTTCTATGAACAATTTTATTTTTAAATTTTAGAATTCCTTTGCGATGAGAATTCCAGTTTCTAGCTATTGCAGATTTTAATATATTTTTACATGAAAGAAAGTGACATAATTGTGTAAAGACCCATGCATCTATATTAGCATTGCTGGGGTATGTGAAATAGTCTTTACATTCACTTGTGGTCCCTGTTAACAGAAATTGAGAGCGCTCCTGGAACAGTACAAACAAAAAGCTAAGATGTTAAAGAGAAAAGCTGGTGATTATACAGAGTTGCCTAGAATAAGCTGCAGGCCAGGTTCTGCCTTAGATGTTGAGCAAAACTCTTACAAAACTCAGTGACCACTTAAAGAACAGAAGAGAGACCCTGGCCCAGTGTCCAATGGATGACAACAAGGATTCAGTAATGGCTTACAAAATGGATTGGTGGTTGGCTCTTTTGACTTTACCATGAATCTCACAATAAAGCACTTCCCCTTTTCTCAGATTCCAGTAATGACACGCTCTCCTTCTCCACTTCTCCCATGCTTGCACTGTTTGTTATTTTGAATACTGCTTTTTAAAAATCCCATAGTTTCCTCCATGTGTGTCTCTTTCTTCCTATAAAGTCAAAAACATGGCAGACTTAAAGAAATTAAGAAATTTGATATCATGGCTTTCCTACCAGTGAAGTAAAACCTTTGGCAAAATAGGTCCTCTTCCAGAATGACTTTTCTTTAGTTGCTATTTTATGTAAGAGATAAGATTAAACTGTGAAAAAGAATTTGACCTTTCTGTTGTCTTCTGTTGTTTCTTTTCTCTCTTTTTTCCCCTCTTTTATTTATTTATTTTTTTTGGTTGTAAACATACAAATAGGCCTTTCTGCAATGTACTGAACCTTAGTGTCAGGATGAAACTTGTAAATAGTTAAAATTTTGAGATTTATCTCCTTTTGACTATATTTTGTGGAACCCAAATTCCTGCAGCTCCCTTCTTCCTTCGGGATCCTGTTGGAAAATTGACAGGCTCAAGGATTTATATTTTGCAATAAAAATACCAAGAAACTATCAAAATTAATCTTTATGTATGCCTCTGCAATGGAAGGGTGAAAAGGATCGTATGTCAAATATTGTAAAAGAACTGGAGATTTTTCACTTAATGCTTTGTATTTAACTTTGCATTCATACTTGATATTTAACTCACGTTTAGTCTTTTTTTTTTTTTGTAAAAATACTTGGATATGAATGAGGTTTTCAAAGAATTGATGTGAGAGAAGCTTTACAAATGAGAGTGATTTTACTTGCATATTCAGAGTGGAATTGTTTTAGACTTGTTTGTCCAGGTTTCTTTCTGTGAATGGAGGACAAACTGAGGTCACTTATTGTTCTGGTTAATCGTTAGCCATGTTTATTTATTAGGTTAATTTGCAGAGTTTTGTGTCCTTGGAAAGGGTCAAGAAATAGAACCAAATCAGATATACTGATTACATGTGCTGTAAGAAGGGCAATCAACTTTTTCAGATCACGTGCTTGAAAATGGGTTTTTGAATGAGTTTTGAACTAAGTTCAGGCAGTTGTTGCTAATGACAAAATACATTCTGGGGATCCTATACTGCTCAAGTTTGCAATGTTTGAGAAAGCCTTATGATATAGTCAGCTGCTCTTATGTTATATTTGTGTTATGATATCCACTGTAATTCATTTACTAAGATTTGTGCTTTCCTCTCAGCTTTTGTTATGATCTGCTGATAACACCTGCAAAACGAATTCTTCTGCACTATTGACAGAATTATGCTATGACCTCTATCTTTCCTGCTAGCCAGTTCCACTTTACTGTTTTGCGGTACCTGAATTTGCTTGCAATGCATTATCTGATGCTTCGATTCATAATTAGACTGAAGTCTCTCAGAGAGGTTCCGGTTCAAATTGAGTACGCTGTGTGCTGTTTTGCTGTTGTCACTGAAGAATAACAAATCAGAATATTAGTAATTAAAGAACTTCTAATTCCCTGGCAGGTAAAAGGAAATGGTGTGCGCAACTGTACAAGCCTGTTGTCTTTTCCTTCCAAAGATGTCTGTCTCTGATAAGAGTGCCAAGTCATCCCATAGGGAGAATTCAGCTGAAGATCACAAAATGGTGAGTTTCTTTGATTGTCAGTTCACCCTAGAATGCACTTCTGCTTTAAGTAGCTTTTCCACTTTCTCATAGGCACAGTATAGTACTTTCCTTGCTTCACTGGCAGCCATTCTGTCTTTTTTTTATCCATGTACAAAGCACAGGAGAAATAAAATGATAGGTGTCCTGCTAAATTGATGAGGATAAACTTTTGAAGTCTACAAATAATACGGTTCTTTTTGGCTGATTGATTTCAGGTAAGTGCAAAGTTCACCAAAAAAAAAAATAAATTTGAAGCTTGAAAGGAATGCATTTGAATGATGGATAACTACAGTTCAGGAAGAAAGACTTTTAGAAGTTGCTTTATGGAGAATTGGATTACTCTGGCCTGGATGATTTGATTCCTCCTGTTCAGTGTAACTGAATGTTAGTTCCTCAGATTGCAAAGGAATCTGTACTCCTACTACTCTATTCATGGCAGTGTGCATGTGAGCTGCTCGAAAAGCAAATCTCTGTGCAAGTTAGATGGCTATGTTGCTTTTTGGTAGCTTGGAGCAGTATCAAGGATGCAGTAGGGCTGTTGTTGCAGTACTTAAAATACTCATACTGGCCAGCTAGCAAGAATAATCATCTTGTTCTTGCTCCCTCTCGCCCCTCGTCTGTGCCAGGTATAGGCAGCATTAGTGCTCTCATCATGTTATTTACTCTTGAAGGACCACATCACATACAATCTCATCCTCACCCCATTGTCAGAAAACAATTATTAGACTTCTCTGTAGTCAGACACAAGTCCTGTGTCTTGCAATGTAGCACTTACTAAATTTTGCATTTGAAGTCTTTCTCCCCCTTACTTCCCTTCTTGCTTTTATCTATTGTAATCTTGCATATGTGTTCCTGATTCCTGTTTTTTTCTCAATGCAAGTTTCAGTATGTCCTATAAAGTAGATATCCTGCAATATAATGTAGGCTGTCCCTATGAAGATGGTGAATATTTATGGAGGGAAGCATTACTTTCATTATGTTATCTTCTGTTTCCATCTTCAGTTTCAGTTATTTTTTTCACTTCTGTGTTTTAGTGCAGCAGTCCCAAATCCTTCCTTCTCCTCTCAGTATACAGCATGAGAAGCTGTGAGAGCAGTGTAGTCATCTACCTGACTGATACTACAGAACAACCATCAAGAGCAAAAATGCCCCCACATGAGGAAGTGAGAATTCTGAGTACAGAGAAAGGAGCTTTGGTGAACACAACCACTTGTGTAACATCGTGCTAAACCAGAAAGGATGTAGGAGTTTTGTTTAAAGTAGCTGGAAAAAATAGGTGAAGATTGCAAGACACTCATATCAATTTTACCTTCATTTTTAGCAGTAGACTGTAACTGGGAATACAGGACTATATAGAGGAGGAATTCTAACTCTAGTCAAGTACACAATGTCTTGGATCTAGGCAGGCAAAAACCCAGTGATATTTGCTGGAGTAAGCAAAGAGGTTTGGGACTGAGAAGGGTTAAAAGCAAAGTTAGAATTTTGTTGTGTGATACTCTGGAACGGGACAATGTTACTTACCATTTGTTTGAGTTATGCCCTTATATACCCAGGTTCTTGCTCTTGCAGGATGAAATTTCTACCTATTTATTAGCTAAACTTGGCTATATCAACCTTGAAAAAACAGAAACAACAATAAAAACCCCATGTATATATTGCTGGATTATGGATTTTAGTTGTTTTGTGTGTTGTTGTTCCCCCTCAATAAATTATTGAAATAACTTTATTTATTCCCTTACTTTTCCCCTAGCCTTAAGTGAGCTGTTACAGCTTTAAATGGTAATGTGTTTTAAGCTGTAAAAACAAAGCAGTTGAAACAAATACACCGGAATTTACCCACTGTCAGATACCAAGTATTTTATTTTGTTTTTTCTCTCTTTAAATTGAGGTGAAAATCTAAGAGGATACCTCTAAGTACTTAAATGATCTGTTATTTATTATTCCAATATTAATATTTCTTAGACTAGATTTTAGAAAATTTGTTTCTCAAAACAGAATTTTAGGGTTTTTTTTGGTATAATTCTATCCTAGTGTGACACATTGCCATTGCTTAAGACCACAGAACTAATTGGAAATCATTTATAAGGACAGCAAGGCACAACACAACTTTTTTATTTCCTCATTGATATTGTCTCCTTCTTGCTTGTTCCTCCTGAAATAAATAGGCATAAGAGATGTTATTTCCAGAAGAGTGAGTATATTTGTATTACTTCCTAAAAGCAAATGTCAACCTATAAGAAATGTCACCTTGGTGTATGCTTTCGAAGCGTATAACCAGATAGATTATTATTTTACTGTATCTCCAAAAACTTTGTTATAATCCTCTATGCAGTCTTGTATTGGGCACAAATGCTATGCTACATGACATTTTATTCTTCTAAATTTAGCAGCACAACTTTGTAACATTAGACAGGGAAAGGCAAAAGAAAGTTTGGGTGGATAATTTCTCTTTCCCTGAAAAGAATGTCTTTCAGCAATAGTCACACTAAAGAAATGCTCAGAGCTCTGAGTCACAGAATTAGTGGGTTGAACCATTATTCTGTGTAGGTGCATAGGAATATATTTTCAGGATTAGTAAAATGTAGAGGCATTATTTGTAGTAATAGGGGCTATAATCTCTGAAAAATCTAAATTCTAAAGAAAAATTGTGACTTGACTGGAAGAAAGATTGACACATGAATACATTTGTTCATTTTAGGAATACTTAAAAAAACCCTGCTTAAAATAGTTTCTTGATATGCATAGACTTGGAAGCCAGACTTGCTAGAATAAAGCACCAGATACCCATATTCAAGGTCTCTACCATACAGAAAATGTCTGAGAAGTGGTGCTTCTGGTGCCTTCTACAGTCCTTTCACTTTGCACGTACTGTTGTCTGATCTTTTAATAGGGATTTCTTTCCCTTCTACCGCTGTCCCTTCTAATTCTCTTCTTGTTGTGTCTCTGACTTTTTTTTCATTCATGTGTCTGTCCTGTTGCCTTCCATTTTTTCTTTCTTTTTTGAGCATATTTTTTTTCTCCTATTCATCTGTTCCTTCTAAAAGTTCTAAGATATACCCCAACCACAGGCTATTCACGCTAAAAAGGAAGTGGGTCTGGGTGGTAGTTAAAGCCAGTTATGCTGTCTTTAACATCTTAATGCTGTGTATATGCTTAAACATACTAAATGCATTTCCCCCTTCTATACAGCGTTCACCTACAACCTCTAAGTACTCTTGAAGAATTATCCCAGGGAAACATTTTAATGCAAAGTGCTTTTTGGATCTTAAAATTGCTCTGGTAGATGAATTAGGGCAATAAATTCTTTTTTTTTAAACCAAAAAGATGTGTTTTCCATCAGAAGTCTCTTTGAAGGACAACTTAACTTGAACTCTCTAAGGAAGCTGTATTCCCAAAGAGTTACATTTTATCAGCTGAAATATTCCATCCTAGTTTTCTGCAGCTGATACCAGAAAAAACATAATGTGACCTGAATGTTAATCTCAGTAGTGCAGGGTAATGGACCAATAGATGTGCTACTGAATAATGGAGACTACTAGTAGAGCTTTGCCTATTCAGCTCCTGGGCCTGTGCACACAGAAATTAACAGATGGGCTTCTCTTCTATTCATGGTGTATCTCTGCTAAAGGCTTAGGGCATGATTGTTACAGTGGGGAGCTCACTGATAGCCATGGAAAGCCTTTGCAGAGTTAGTTTAAAATGACAATAAATCAGGATGGTAGCTTTTACCATCTTTGCATAGGCATTAGTGATGGTGTGTCAAACTGTATGTTCTGTCTTGGCTTTGGGAGGATGTTCTTCTAAAGAACATTTGCTAAAATAGACTTCTGTTAAAGAGAAACTAGACTGTCTAGAATAAAGCATGAGACACCTGTATTCAAGATCTCTAATGCACACGCCTCAGTAGGAATGTGAATAGAAGCAGAAAGGCTCAGTAATCCAGGGAACAGAGAAAGTATGAGTTTCAGAGAAGTCCTGGGAGATACATCTTCACAATGGATGCATCTTTTTCTGTTTGTAAGAGGTGTGGGAAGTCAGTGTTGTCTTATGTTTTACTTTTACTTTCCCTTGGGTAACTAGTGCTTTCTGAATACACGGGCAGGTAGTAGCCATTGGGCTGCTTCAGTCTCCGACCTCTTGGTTTCCCAAGCACGGGCTTTACACCCTGTCTGACTGGAATTTAAAAAAGGTTAATTTATTTAAATCTGTTGCCTATACATTACTGTAGGGAAGACCTTCTTAGCTTGTTCTTGCTCCCTGTAGTCTCAATCAGGAATATACTAGGACCGCACTACCCAGCTTCTCTAGACGCTCTGTTTTCTTTGAACTTTCAAAATTATTTCTCTTTACTAAACATGTTAGAATAAATTACACTTGTGGGTTTGTTTTTAAATGTATTATAACTTTTGGATTCTTAAATATTTTGAAGGTGCCAGCTGTTAAGCAACTATGATTATAACAAAAAAGGATACTTATGGTCAAAGCCATACCATATACTGAACAGCCCTGGATTCAACTTTGGTTGTATTTTTATCCAAGTTAGATGCACTGTGCAAACTAAACAAACAAATACAATGAAAAACATTCTTGTAACATCAATAAAACACAGAGGTAACATATTAAAAATACATGTCCAACTGAATTACAATTAACTGCACGTTTTTTAAATTAAAAAGCTTCTTTGGCACACAAAAGTCGTCTGTGAATCGGTTCAGGAGAAAATTAGCTCATATAGCACATTTCTCATTGCTATATACTCACTAGAAGAGTACAGCATTTACTTTTATTAATGGTTCCAATTTTATTAAGCAACTGAGAAGCTGCTTAGAGATCAATAAAATGATATTTCGATTTAATTGCATTGTGGTATTACTTCAGTTTACTCCAACAAGATAAGGTGCTATTTGCGTATGTCTAACCAAATAACATTCCCAAAGGGATCAGAAATAGCACGTCCAGCAGGAGAAGGAAAGTGATTTTGCTGTTCTGCTTGGCACTGGTGAGGCTGCACCTCAAGTACTGTGTTCAGTTCTGGGCCCCTCACCAGAAGAAAGACATTGAGTTGCTGGAGTGAGTTCAGAGAAAGGCAACCAAGCTGGTGAGGGGTCTGGAGAACAAGTCCTGTGAGGAGAGACTGAGGGAACTGGGACTGTTTAGTCTGGAGAAGGGGAGGCTGAGGGGTGACCTTATCAATTTCTACAACTCCCTGACAGGAGGTTGTAGTGAGGTGAGTTCAGCCTCTTCTCTCAAGTAAATAACAGGACTAGAGGAAATGGTCTGAAGTTGTACCAGGGGAGGTTTAGATTGGATGTTAAGAAGAATTGCTGTAGAAAGAGTAGCCAGGCTCTGGAACAGGCTGCTCAGGGAGGTGATGGAGTCACCATCCCTGGAGGTATTAAAAAAATGTGTGGATGAGGCACTTCAGGACATGTTCTAGTGGGATGGTGGGGTGGTTTGTGGTTGATTTTCGGTTTGTTTGGGTTTTTTTGTGGTTGTGTGTGTTTTGTTTTGTTTTTTTTTTTTTTTACAGTTGGATGCGATGATCTTGGAGGTCTTTTCCAACTGTGACAATTCTGTGCTTTTGTGATTCTAATAATTATGACACTACTTTGCTTTCCGTGCTTCTTTCTAAAAGGAAAACAACACCATTTGAGTCAACAAGACTCAAAATGCTGCTCTCCATGCCAACCATTGACAACCCTTTTGTGGAAGAAGTTTTTCCTAATATCCAACCTAAACTTCCCCTGTTGCAACTTGAGGCTGTTTCCTCTTGTCCTATTGTTTGTTACTCAGGAGAACAGACTGACTCCCACCTTGCTACAACCTCCTTCCAGTGAGTTGTAAAGAGTGATGTCTTCCCCGAGCCTCCTTTTTTCCAGTCAGTTCCAGTTCCCTTTGGACCCACTTCAGCCCCTTGATGTTCTTCTGTAGCGAGGTCCCCAAAACAGAACACTGTATTCAAGATGCAGCCTCACCAGTGCTGAGTACAGGGGATAATCACTTCCCTAGTCCTGCTGGCCACACCTTCTAAGAAAAAGAACTGCTTTCATTGTCAAGATACTCTAACACAGGAAGGAAAATAAAAGTAGGTAAACTAAATAAACCCATCATATTAGAAATAAAGGAAAAGAAAAAAGATAAGGGGAAAGAATAATGAGGAGAGAGGGGTGTGATGAAAGAGAAAATGGAAAGAAATGACCTGACATAAATTGAGTAACTGTGATAGGTACTGAGTTAAAACAAAGAGGACTACAGAGAATTGCAGTGGAGGTCTGAATTAGTAAAAGATTGAGATCTCAAATAGAAAAAGGTCAGACAAAAAAAAATACAATACCACGGGGGAGGGGAAAGAATAATCAGAGCAGCAAAACTATCTTCCAAAGTAAAATTTACTACTAAAAGCAGTGCTGACTTCAGCATGTTGGGGCATGAAATGTGTTCTATTTATTTACACCTTCTGCGTTGTATTGCTGAGTTTTGTCAACAGAGATAAGTGTTAATTCACAGGGCACAGTTAGGACACTGGATGTGTTATTGTTATTCATAAACATGATTATTTTCATTTTTAATAAAAATCAGACTTCTCAAGAAAACAGATTTTCACAAAACTTACATTTATACTATTTTATACTGCAATCAGTATTTTCTGATATTTGATAATTCATGAGTGTAGCAAATGAGAAAAATTCCTAAATGAGGTATCTTTAAATTCTAGTCAAGAATAGATTATGATTAAATTAGTCAGAATTTGGACAGAGGCATGGTAGGAATTCCTACCAATATGTTTACAGTTGACAAGTTGCTAATATCACTCTCCTAATGTTGCTTCTCCCAAGTCATTCTGCTGTGCCACTTACTATGCTGAAGCACAGATTATGTCTCTGTGTATTGACTCTATAGACTTCTACTGTTCTTGCAGGCAGTGCTGCATTTAAACCACTGGCATACATGAATGACAAAAAAGGGAAGGTGACAGATGAAGAGCTGCAGGTTGTTCAATAGACTCCTCTAGTTTGAAGTTTTCAAGTTCACAGGTTATATTTGAGTTTCTGTGTGGAAAAAAAATCCTGACAAATATTTTCAGAATTACTAGAATTGAACATTACAGCTTCTCCTTTTTATAATTTAGGGTTTGAAATACTGTTCTGAGATGTCTCGTTTCCATCAATGCAGCATTTGGAAGATGATAAACATTGGAATATATCAAGGCAATACTTCTATTATTTTGTTTATTAGATTTCTCATTATATCTTTGCATTTATTTATAATTTTATTCAAAACTCTAGCACTTCTAGTTACAAAAATTTCATAAGTGCTTGCTCAATGTAAAAAAACCTCTCTCTTTTTCCTTGTACAACAGAGATACTTTGCAGCTCCTTTTTATTTTCAACCTGCCTGTTTTAAACCTTGTCAGCTATAACACTATTTTTGACAAAGTCTGCCAACAGTTGAACAATTTTTAATTCAGAGGGTATGTCTAAAATCCTGACAGCTTCTGCTTTCAGATCTTCATCTGAATCTATGCTAATTCTATTAAAAAAAACCACAAACGAAAACTCAAAACCAAGTACATGGTAAAGATCTAATGTATATTAGAGAGCTCTGAGTGTAGAAATATTTCTCTTGTGCCAGTCATTTCCTACTAGGTGAGAAATGTGCAAAAGAGCTGGCAAAACATTAAGGTCACTTTTTTAATTGAGGAAGTTCTTAAGTTTTTAGGAAATTTGAGATGCTTTTGAACTGCCACTCAACACCTGAGGTTAGATCTTTACCCTAGTAGTGATCCGTATCTGGGGAGAGAGGATCAAGTCATTTATCTGTGCAATAAAATCCTTAATTACTGACAGGAGAGAGGTTTTGTGGATGAACTGGAGTTAGGTATATGGAGGACAGGACTGCAGTCTCTGATATTTCTTGACTGTCCTGCTTTATGGATAGTTCGTAGGATTTGGAAAGGACTTGTTGCACAGGTTATGGAGAAGCAAACTACAGGGGAGAGGAGATTGCAGTGGGTGATGTGCAAAATGGTGAGAACCTGGGTGGCATTTTACTAATATGGACAGGAAAAAAAAAATTACCTGTTAAAAGTGATGTTGGAAGAATTGACATATTTTGAATATGACTCAGAACTGAGGAGAAATGCAACTGAAAAATGTTATGAGTTGAATGACAGAAGCTTGTGCAGGTGCTCACACAAAGAAAGGAAGGAGAATCGTGAGGGATGGTGAATAATAAACCTTAACACCGGAATCTGAAGTCCACAGCACAGCTGAGCAACAACCTCCAAACGCCTCACAAGCTCCCACATATTATCAGGTCTACCAAGCTACTCCAGAATTTACTGATGCAAAGAAAATATAATCTGTCACTAGATAGTCATTTAAGGCCACTTTACTGGGTTTCTGACAGTCTTCCTTCTTGAGTGTTTTTTTTTTTTTTTGCTTTTTGTAATAACACATCAAAATAGATTTTTAACATAATATTTATCATTAGCAATTGCATACCTCAGCATTCTTTCCTGTAAATATTATGCATACACTCTTAGAGACAATGACAGGAACTATATGTGAAGTAGATGCTTTTTATATGGAAATAGTGAATGGAAGAGAAAAATGACTTTTTTTTTTCCTATCATAGCTCCTGCGTTTTGACAAATCTGAGTGCTTTGGGCATATCTATTTCTATATTTTTATTAAAAATAACAACCCTGGTGCTGACTCACCAAAGAGACTGAACAAATAGGGCTGTTTCTTATCCTTTTTTTTTGTCCTGTTTCTCTTTAGATCTCAAAAAAAAGCTTCTGATGGTGCTAACTTATTCATTAATTTGGAGTAAAGCAAGCTAGGCATTTTCCATTTCATTAAAATGGAAACTTTTACATGGGAAGAGGAAAAGAAACGTTACACAGAGGTTTAACCAGCTATCTGACATTGGATTTGTCATTGTCACGTACAGACCTGTGGTGTCTAGGGCCTCATCTGTGCTTGGCATTGTAAAACTAAGCAGTGTGAGACAGCTCTGCACTGCAGAGCGTATAGCATAAGTACAACAGGATGTGAAGGCTGAAACAATGTCACAAATGCAAGTGTGATGGTCCCAAACTCATAAAAATGTTCAGAATAAGAAAGAGAATCCCAGTCTCCTCATCTCGATTACACACCCTGTTTAGACTATGCTCACTCACAGGATGAGTTAATCGGCAACACTACTTGACCAATACAGACAAAAACTAGCAGTACAATAGTTAAGGGTCTACACAGTTCTGGAAATAAAAAAAAAAAAAAAATCAAAACATTTACAAACAGTAGGTGCAGCTGAAAGCCATGGCTACAGCACAAACCTCCCCACACTCTTCTCCTTAATAAGCTTGACTTGACCTCAAAGAATCAGTCTCCTGGGACAGAAGTAATTTAGCCTTCATGCAGTTCTGAACTCAGTGGAGTTGAGAAACTGCCAGTTCTGACTGATTGTATGTGTTGTAGTTTTGATGCATTTATTATACAATGAGCTAAGACAACAGAAAATATTTCACCTGGGACTAAACTGACTCTAACAGCAGATGTGAAAAAGGGTAGGCAGTAAGAACCAAAATTTCTGACTGTTACCATTTCAGTAACAGTAATATAACTACTAATTAATCACTTTGACAATAGGAATCCACTGCTATACAAAAAACCTCCTGGATTTTACAGAGTTTTGCTGAAATTGTGGTAAGCTTAAGCTTGTCTGCATGTATAATTTCTAATCTTTTTAGTTACAGAGTTATAGTTACAGGCTGTTTCTCTTATTTATTCTGCAGTCATTAGATTATTATAATATGGCACAGATGGAGATACTCATATGAAATCTTAACAGGAAAAACCCAGCAATAAATATCTAATGAAATCACACTTCTGTCTGATTTTTTTTTACATATAAAAAAAAAAAGATGAAAAGGAAATAAGGCTTCTATGCCCCATGAATTCCACAGAGCTACAGCTGATGCTTTCTTTGGTTTGGTTTCTATTCTCATTTAAAACACAGGGTCAGATGCCATTGCTGTTTTTCTCACAGAATAGTATCTCACTACTGGAAATCAGCGTGGATATCCCAATCTTTCTTAGTGGTATAAAGTCCCTTGGAAAAGGACCAGGTCATCTTTGCATTATATGTGAGAGTTTTTTAATGCATTAAAATAGAAACATATATTTGTAATATTTTGTATTGGCAATTTTATTAAGTCCTCACCAAGCAGACTCATTTCACTCAGCTCTGAAATTGAGGCCAATTATAGACATTAAGGTGCTGGAGTGGGGTCCAGGGAAGGGCAGTGAAGCTGGTGAATGTTCTTGAGAGTAAGTCTTAGGAGGAGTGGTTGAGGAAGCTGGGGTTGTTTAGCCTGGAGAAGAGGAGGCTCAGGAGAGACCTTATTGCTCTCTACAACTCCCTGGAAGGAGGTTGTAGAGAGGTGGGTGTTGGTCTCTTCTCACAAGTCACAACTGACAGGACAAGAGGAAATGGCCTCATGTTGCACCAGGGGAGGTTTAGGTTGAACATTAGGAAGAACTTCTATACCAAAGGTGTTATCAAAGACTGGAACAGGCTGCCCAGGGAAGTGGTTGAATCACCATCCCTGGATATATATATAAGACATCTAGATATGGTGCTTAAGGACATGGTTTAATAGTGGCCCTGATGGTCAGATAATGGTTTGACTTCATGATCTTAAAGGTATTTTACAACCATAATGATTATGTGATCAGGCACCTAGCACTGAAAATCATGGCCTGCTATAATTCTGATATACTTGACATTAACTGAAATGCTATTTTTAAATTCCAAATGTTGAAAAAACAAAGTATAGCAAATGACAGTCAAGACAACTGAAATTAAGCACAGAGATGCACTTCAAGTTTACATCCTTAACTTCCTCAAAAGAACTGCTAGGTCTGATGCTACTGCCACTAGAATTTGAGAACTTAAATTTTCTTTAAATGACTGTGACAACCTCTAAGAATCTATCTCTTGTTAATATTTGTATAAACATATTATCCTTTTTAACCTTGCCAGTTTTTTCTTTCTGTGAGAAGATTTAAGGGATGGTCAAAAAAATATTTTCTTAGCATCTTTTCTTCTTTCTTGCTGTCAACTTTGTCTCTTTTCTTTGGCTATCATGTTTTACTTGCAGTCTCCCATTTCCATCTTTCTCTCCCACTTTCCTGGTTGGTCTCTATGCCTTGTACACTTTTTTTCAAGACATGTCCAGATACCTTATGTTTTCATTTCTGCCTTTCTAATTTTTCATCTTTTTAACCCATACTTTAAACACATAGGATTACTTCTCTTCCATAAAAGCAAAAGGAATGACTTTTTAATCAAATCTGTATTGCAGTGGAGTTTGTCTACTCTTACATATTTAGATAGGCTTTAGTAATGTCTTCGATTCAAATGCCCTAGATAGGAAGGAATTCAAAATACTGAAAGCTGCTCTGTGGTGTTCTTTTTCCTTTGGGACTTTTTTGTGTTGTGTGGTGGTCATTTTCTTTTTTTTTTTTTCCTTTTTTTCCTTTTTTTTTTTTTTTCTAAATAATGGCTGGATCAAAATGTGAATTCAGAGATTTTTTTTTCAAAGTTGCTATATTCAAAATGTGGAAGTGATGCTTGTGACTTCAGCCAGTCTCTAGTGATTAGGCCTAAGCATTGCTAGGAACTGTGCATTAGCCTGCAGAAGTACCCTTTACAGTTGACAGTATTTAAATCCCTGTGTTCTTTCAAGCGCGTCATTTTTTTTAGCAACAGTCGGAATGCATTTGGTAATAAGAGGAGGATTTTGTTGCTGAATACAAAGCAGTCTATAACGTTTTCTCTTATGTGGTTTGAAATGAAAATGGATGGAAAGATAAATCCCGAATTGTCAGGGGAACCAATAGTAAGAAATACAAACCAAATCCATAGGACTACCGAGTAACAAATCATTGTTCAGGCATTGCAAACTTTTAATTCCCTCACTTCAAATCACCACAAAGTCAACAATGTAGGAAACGAACATGGAAAAACCTGTAGACGCATGTCTTTATGACACATGAAGAGTAGAACTTTTGGTCTATACTTAAAAGTGTGATTCTCAGCCCTCTCTCACTTTAGGTGCCAAGAAAAGTGTAAACAGAAAATTTCTCTGAAATCTGCATTCTAATTACTGAAATTCTATTTCTGTGCCTGTATAGGCTTTCTGTCTTTTCAAAATAGAGCCTAGTTTATGCAAGTTGAGTCTTGATTTCAGTCCCACCTAGTCTAGTTTGCACCTAACATACACTCACACTGGTAGCTGTGCTCCAGATGAAGCAGTCAGGACTGCTGTTATTTGAAAACATGTCCCGAGAGCATGTAGTTGTTGATTCTGTCCCCCTTTTCTTTAATGACTGATCAATTTGAGTGTCCTGGAAAGAACTGAGAAGCCTGGTTTCATCAGTCAGCTCAAACTGAGTTGTTTCCTCACCTCTCAGAAGTGCCATAAACGTGGCCTGAGAATGCTGTGAGGGGTGGCACTTCAGTCCTGCCGATACTGTCCTGTTGTAGCAAACATCTTTCAACTTCAAGCACAAATGAAGCCCCAAGAAACAGTTCTTTATGAGTGTACTATTTAATGCAGCTAATGATTTTAATGAACAAAACATTGGCTTGGGAACATTTACAAGAGAAACATCTAATTTGAGTAACAATCTTCCCTGGTCTAAGTGTATGATGGTGAATGTGTAACTGATGGCACATGATATTACAGAGCTGTCAGAGAAGGGTCTGAATTAACCGTGTCTCCTCTACTTTGTTTTCAAGATCACTGGGGAAACAAAGGCAATTCAAGAGGTGAAAAATCGGACATCTCTTTCTGTTTCTGACATCATAATATAAAATGGGGATAGTAATACTTTCTCTACACCATTGCTCATCTCTTTTGTGTATTTAGCTTGTAAGTGCAAGTCTTTATGTTTTTACAAAAAAAATCTAGCTTAGACTTGTGATTGTGTTTACTGCCCTAGGAGTGCTGCTGTAAAATAATAACAGTTTTGGCTTCTTTGTCAGTGGTTTTACTGGAAGAACTCACTTCAGTGCAATTGCCTCAGCCTTCCACTGGCTGTCTCACTGTAACTAAGAGAGTCTTTAAGTCTCAGCTTGTATCTCAAAAATTGCACATGTCAGGAAGGTGGTTTTGACTATGTGATTTATAACCAAATTTTCCACGATGGCCATTAAACAGCATTTGCAACAGGATTCTTGAATATTTTTTCATGAAAAGATGTGAACCTTGTGTCTATCCATCAGCAGCCTATTGCATTCAGTACAGAATTAACAACTGTAAAGACTGGAAACTTGAGAAAAACACAATATTTTTTTCATCATCTTTAATAAATCATTACAATTGAAAGGATAAAAACCTTCAGGATAAGCAGGATTGCTCAGGCTATTATTCTTGTGGCTGTTAACGTGAAGTGTATTCCTAACAAACTGACACCTCAAAACTACTTTTGTTTCTAGATTGCTATATTGCTGCTACTTATTGTTATTGCTGTGGACTGATCCTGTCAAAAACATCTTGTTTTTTTTATAGTATGATATTTTGATTGACATAAATCCGTGCAGAATTATGGCATGAGTATAGATATTTAAATTCAGTTCAAGCTGATTTTGTTAATAAATGAAAGCACTTTAAGGCAAAAATTATCGCTTGTGTCTTGCAGCAGAAAGAAAAAATAAGTATAATTTCATGCTGAAAAGGATTAAAATATATTACCAGGTAAACAATGCTTCCTAAATAGTTATGACAGCTCTTTGTCATGTGACTAATGCTTTCTATCTTATATATGCAACATGCTGAAATAGAACAGAGTACGATTTTAAACCTGTAGTATCAGGTACCACATGTGTGCCATAGTCTGACTTTTGAACTTGTGATTTCATAAAGCTAGTAAGATAATTTTTTGGGAAATACTACTGCAAAACATTAGTCCTGTGGTCGAGGTCTATAGACCATTTTGGTAGATGTACAGAGAACTATTCGGCTGAAGAGTTGGCAATTAAATAAATTGTAATAACTGTATAAAAGCTTTACTCATAAAAGTACAGAAGAGTTGGGCTTTGATGCATGAAGATAATGTGTAAATTCAAATAGAAGGTAAAGTTGAAGAAGGAACTCTAGTGCTCCACAGGAGATCCACAAGTTTTAGTTTTTAGATGTGATATTAAGAATCAAATAAATTGTGAGTTTGTGAATAATGTCACTGCATAAAATTTTACTAGTCACTTCCCTACAGCTGTGCAGCTATTTGAAGCCAAATGTTAAAATTCAAAACCACATGATGGCTTACATTTACATTTACATCATGCACTTATGCAGATAGTAACCAGAATAATGAACTGGATCTTTAGATATCTGGCATCTGATTCTGTCTTCTGTTAATTGTGTTTTATCTTGATATTGAGAGGGGAAGGGGCTAAAATAGTTTGGTCACCGAGGTAACAAAGTGTATCTGTATGGCAGAATGCAATACCAGATGTCTTGCAATCATGATGGCATGGCGCAGCTCAGGAGCTCTAAGAACCAGTGATTTACATCCCTATAATGCTTCTGGCACATACCCTAGATTACAAATGTCTTTGTGCCATGTGAATATACCGATAGTGAGGAATCAATCGGATCTCTGTTTAAAAATATGAAGCAAAGTTGACAGAAATGAGCATCATTTAATGTCTGTGAAATGTTCAGAAATCATCATTAGTAGTAGTATCAGTGCATGCCCATAGAATTGGAATAATATCAGAGTGAAGGTTGCCAGCAACCAGAATAACGTGAACTTCTCTGTGATGACAGTGTAAGACCTGAGACTTGTTTTCAGATTTAAGGAAAGATCACTGTAGTAGATTCTCAGTCTAGAATAGGTGTTTGTTATATTATTCATTATGTTATGACATATGGGCTTACTACACCAAAGACTGGCAAGTGTAGCTGGAGAGGAAATGAAAGTTGTGTTTTTATGTCCACAAACACAGTAATTGCATGAATTACATTGAATTCCATGTCAGATTGAAAAAACAGCAGCTACTGACTCTGCCAAACCCACTCTGCACGCTCACTTTGCCCTAATGGCATGCTTCTTGTAGCTAACTAAGCTGATCTAACTCGCAGCACTTTGCTGCAAGTCAGTTCAGGACTTATGTTCAGGCAGTGGGCTGCATGTGATTCCCATTTTAAAGCTTGATTCTGAAAAATGTAGGGCAAGGCCATTTTTTTTTATGTGTATTTATAGCTGTGTACATGGGTGTAGTCTTTAGGGATCTAAACTCTCAGTTGCTTCCTACCTCTGATACTTGGTAAGTGCATGAGAAATTGGATCTCTGTGCTACAAGAGTTGCCCAATTAAGTATCTTCAATATGTTGTCCATAGACACCTAGTGAAACCCACAGCCCCTTGGCAGCAATGTTAATCATCCACTCAGGACATCAGCAATCAGATCTTTTTAGCTTCTTTTCCGTACTGATGTCTCTTCTGTGGAACTCTCACTCACTTCCCCTCTTTTTTAGTTCTCCCTTTATTTTTGGTTTTCCTATTCCTATATGCTTATTGTCATATATTGTTCCTGTAACTTTAATTGTACTGTGTGGTATGTGATCCAGCTATCACCTTCTACTTTCCTGTTTATAGCTCTGCTTTGCCAAGTAACAATTCACTTGCAGGTTTTATTTTTCTACTCCTGCCCTAGGGACAAGAAAAGTCTTTCATAAAATGGTGGTTTTAGTAGTCCAAATTTAGATTCATAAACCTTCTGTTTTAAAGTATTGTGGAAAATTCCACCACTGTTCCCTCTTTTATATACCATTACCAGGAAAGCATGGTATCTTGGATGCAATTGTTTTTCTAGGAATTGTTTTCCTGGCAATGTTAGCATCCCTCTGGAAGTTCATCAAAGCTTTGTTCTGTACCCCATTCCTTAGTAAGGACTTGTGTTCCACAGGGGTCAGTGCTGGGTCCAGTCTTATTCAACATCTTCATCAGTGACCTGGATGAAGAGATAGAGTGGACCCTCAGCAGATTTGCTGATTATATGAAACTGGGAGGGCTGCAAGGATGATTAAGGGACAAGAACATCTTAGGAAAGGTGGAGAGCCCTGGGGCTGTTTATCTGGGGAAGGCTAAGAGGGGATTTTATGAATATCTGAAGGGTAAGGGGTCAAGAGGATGGGGCTAATCCTCTGTTCAGCGGTGTCCAGTGATACAACAAGGGGTAGTATTCACGAACTGGAACACAGGAAGTTCCACCTTGGCAAGAGGAAAAACTTCTTTAGTGGGTGGCAGAACTTGGAACAGGCTGCCCAGAGAGGTTGTGGAGTCTCCTTCTCGGAAGACTTTCAAACCCTGCCTGGATCTGTTCCTGTGTGGCCTGCCCTGGGTTACCCTGCTCTGGCAGGGTGGTGGGACTCTATGATCTTCAGAGGTCCCTTCCAACCTCTACCATTCTATGACTGCACTGTATGTTGTATGCTTGTGTGTCAGCCATACCCCTCCTTCTGCCCCAGAAGAGCAGTTTTTCTTTATCCTTCTTTTTTTCTAAAATTCATCCCATGGTTTTTGTGTAGACTCTGAATTGCAGTGTGAGGCTTCTACAAGGGACTCAACATGGGCCTAACCACTCCCATTCAAGTCAATGTCACTAGTGTCATTGACTTCAAAAGGAGAAAAGCTGGTCCAGCACCAAGTATTTCCTAAGAGCCTTTCTTTAGTATTTTTCCGTCTCTCAGCATTCCTGACATGGTGGGCATTTTAATTTTCCACTTATTGTTGTACTGGCATCACTCATCTGATGTAGGTGTCATTACAGACTGACTGGTGAATGGCACTTCTCGGTATTGCTGTCATTTGCTGTTTCCTCAGTGAAAGAAATACATAGCTTCATGCAGCTCATTTATGTAAAAAGCCAAGATCTATAGAACAAGGTAAGCACTTTACTGTCTGCTCTTTAAGCATTTAAATTCTGTCTGTAAGCTCTTGCTTGTTTCTAAGAGCAAGAAGAGCTGCAAGTCCAGAAGAGTGTCATAAAGTCATGTAGCCATAGTCTGTTAATAGTTTCTGCTCTTCTCCATTACTCTTTTTTACTTATTGACCGGGTATGTGATTACTTGTAGGCTATCAGATGTAGATTTATAGGCAGAGGATGGGAAAGCTTGAGAGGACTCTAATGCTTCTAAATTTTTATTTTTAATCTCATCTTCATAAAAACCCAAACCCTCAGCAAATCTAAAATTCAGGATAACTCCATTGCTAACACAAGTCTTCGAAAATGAAACTCTCATGCTAACAGTGTTACACAGTTATTAAAAATTGGATTTGTTCTAAATTGGAAAAATATCTGTTCAGATTCAATTGAGATGAAGACACCTCTGGAGAAAAATGTGATTACAAGGTCGCATCACTCAGGAATCCTACATTTTAATTAAAGAAACTGAAGAATAATAACACATGAAAAATAATGTAACTTGAATAATTTTCTGAAACTGCATGAGAATTTTAGACTTGAGTGTGTGTGATAGTAGCTGGAATATACAGTGCAATTATCACTTTCTCAGTAAGGCTGCATTTTCCTATTTAGTTTTCACCTTTTTATGTCTCAGAGTGGTGGGACTCTTAGAATAAAAGGATACCTTGGTATCATAGCATCGGTGCAACATTGAGTTAAGAGAAAGGATGGGATTTGGTACCTCTTTTGGTAGTAATGAGGTTATTTCTTTGGGGTGCCAACCCAGTAACTCCTAACAAAGTTGAGCTTTTGAAATATTATTGGATCACAGCACAGAATGTAAGGCTGTCACAAGGTGACTCTGATGCCTCCCATCCTGTAACTATTCAGAAAAAGGAGCATGACCCTCCTAATCCCTCAGCTTTATACTGAATATGACATATATGGGATGGAATAATTTGTTGGTCAGTTTGGGGTCACTTGTCCTGTCTGCTCCTCCCCACAGCTGCAGCCTTTTAGTTTCTGCACCCCCACTGTGGTACAGAAGATTTAGCAGTGACCTTGGTCTGCCCAGGAGCAACTATAAGCAAGAGCCTTTTCTACACACCCATCCTTGGTAGTAACTCTGTAACACTGAGCGTTAATCACTGCTAGAAGCAGATGATGTCTGCAGAAATAGGCCATTAACTTCAGAAGGTGCATTTAGTTAGAAGAGACTGAGCTCAAAAGTAAAATCACTGAACAGAATTAGTTCTGATCTGACTCAAATCGGGACAGTAACTGTGAATTTGCATGTTTTGTGATTATATCTATGCATAAATGCTATATGCATATAAAGGATTCCTTACAGTAAGTTTGTGTGAGTCATCGTTATTGAATCTGTAATTAAGTCACTAGTTTGATTATAACATACTCTACTGAATCACCTTGTTAATTTTAAATTGGTTAATGATTAAGTAGTGCTGAAAGTTAACCTTTTGGTCTACCTCTCACCATTAACAAATCTTAAACTACTGCTAAATCATAACCATGTCAGTATTTTCACCCATGACAATTAATAAAAATAAAATCCTGGAACATTATTAAACATACATTTTCACTTAATGCAAGAAGACAGGACCATCACTGCCCTCATTGCTACTTTTATGAACTCCATGGAGACGAATACAGATTTCCCCCCCCGCCCCAAAAGAAGTCAAGAATTAGGCAATTTTGTTGACATCTTACCTCAACTACTAATAAGTTTTGCCAGCCAGGAAAAATGAACTGATTTTACAAAAGATCTGTCTGAGGAGAAGAAATTGTGCTCAGATGTATCTTGACAACTTTCTACAGATCAGGCTAGTTAATTCTTGGCTCAGAAATAACAGTTCCCTCTAGTGAATGATGTCAGTGATTTTTTTAGAGCAGTAAAATATTTGTTCTGTGAATCACTTTAGGTGTCTGTTCCTTTATTTTCCCTGTACTTAAACAGCACAGCTTTGGAAAGAAGCCCAGGCCATTGTAGGTGCATTAAATTATTGCTAATGTGATTAACCCAAAGTAAAGCATTAAATGCTCCTGAGGCATTAGTCTAAATAATGAGATGACCAACTCTAAGTTCCTCAGGCTCACAGCATGGGGAAAAAACATATCATGCACTTCATCTTTCACACTGACATTTGAAATTCATCATATAAAGCTGGTACTGGAAGCAATTCTTTGCATAGTCCTTGTAAGCGAAGAGTAATGCTGGTTGAGCTGAATGTTTGCTACACCCAAAACACATGGAATAACTGCTGCTGGTTTTGCTGCTGAGAACTGGTGATAGGGTGCCTGGTGTGAAAGCTGTCACTGATCTTTCCATTTAGCCTGTTCTTTTCATAAGCAGTTGTAAATCAGCTGTGTTGCTGAAGTTCATATTTAATCCCCACTTTGAAATATGTTCACCTAAGCTATGTCTGAAATGCTTCTAACAGCAGAAAATTATAGTAAGGGCTTGCATGGATTGATTGACCCAAGGCTGTATAAAACAGATATGTGGCATATTGGAGAATATACCTTGAAAGGTATGTTGTACAATTGTTTTACCAAAGGGTAAATCAAAATGGCATTTCTGAGTTCCTAAAATGGTCTTAACCATGGAGCACAATGACTAAGGTCACTATATTCATAAGCAGTTGGCAACTGTGAGTAAGCATTGATATGATTTTTTTCATGTTTTCTCATCCAGAAGTAATTGTTGTAGGACAGAGAGTGCTTAATAAGCTGTAACTATCAAATACAGAAAAAAAACCCCAACCCTGCTATGAAATTAAAAAATGCTTTTATTTTACTTTGTAATCTATTTTCAGATCAGATGCCTGCTCATTAAATTTTGCCAACTCTGGGCATTCAACCCATTTTTAAATTTGAAATTACAAATCAATAAAGGAAGAACCTAGATAAATTTCTCAGACTGAGTAAAAAATCGTGCACTAAAATTGAAGAGTTTTGCCTAAATTTTCTTTGTCTGATATTTGCAGTGTCAACAATTATTACCCTTTTAGTTCTAATGACAGATGTCTTCAATATTCATGCTAAAACATGCTTCAAAGCCACTCCAAATACAGCAGGACAAACAGCAGTGTCACTTGTTTCAAATACTATTTAGGCTATTCGTATAAGAACTTACTGTCTCCAAAATAGCTACTGATCTGTAGTCACACTGTTTGCAATGCTAGACAACGCAAAAACTATTATAGATATAAATGTGTGTGTACTTATGGACAGACTTTCCAAGTCTTTCTACTGCAGAGTTCCAGAGGCAAAAAATATTTTCTAGTGCAGCTGGCAAATTTGGACCAAATTTCATCCATGATAAAGTTCTGCTAGTCACACAGTGATCATGGAGCAGTATATATAGCCTTGATAGAATGTTACTCAGTTGGTTTTTTTTGTTGTTGTTTGTTTTTTCCTTTTTGGTTTTCAGGAGAGTTGTACAAAACCAGCAACAAAGATAGATAACTTTTACCTTAGTTGCTGTATTTATCCAGAATGATAGCAACTGTTCTTTTTTTCACGGTGTGTGAAGTCCCTTTCTAGAGTTCAGAAAGTACACTAAATAGAAATGTTAGGCTTGGGTTTTTTTACTCTTGAATTTAATAGTCTCACATTTTTAAATATGCATGACTTGGTAATAAATTCATTCATTTAGAGAGAATGAGAATTTAAGGGGAATGGAAATGATCCACAAGCCCAGGTCCGGTGCCCTAATGTAGATGAAATCCAACTTATAGATACACACTTGCATTATGTTGTATTGTATTTAGAATGTAGGAGATAATCAGGCACTTCTATTTGTGAATGCTTATTCTGGGAAAGCCAAGGTTTCAAATGACAATGCCAGCTTTTTCCTTTTTGTGTCAACAGCTCAGCTGTGTTTACAAACATCTCCAGTCAAAGATTTCCTAACCTTTTTTTTTTTTATTTTGGGTGATGAACTGAATTGTCATTTTCTGGTTTGCTGAGGGCTCTCTCCTAAACATGTTCTGTTTTGAGATTTCTGTGCTGACTGTACCAGTCCTTGCAAGCCTTTTCTAAGCACCCAGAATGAGAGTTAGTCACCCTCTTGTGCATATTAACTGTGACCCTGGAGTTAAGGTTGATAAAACACTTTCATTTTAATTAATTAAAGCCTTTATCTTTTTACAAGAACATTGGAGACACTTTTCAAAGCATCTAGTGGTTTTTTTTTTTTTTTTTTTTTCTTCTTCTTGTTATAACCGTATACAGCTTGAGCATAAAGGTGTTGAAGTTGGCTCCAGTTTAAAATGAGCACAGTGCAAAAGGAATGCTGGGAGGATGAGAGAGGGACTGTGCTATAAAGATTCATAGTTTTATTTATGCTTCTTGTGTTGCTTTGCAGTGTGTTGGAAGGTGGTTGCTGCATTATGGGTAAGAAAGGGACTCCATTTAATTCCCATTGTGTTTTTGCCTTGTAAAAATGAGAATAAACTGCTCTCCGTAGCAACTATGAGCCAACATCTGAATTCAAGCAGCGATGACAATGAAAGCAATAGCTTGCATGAGATAATGAAGAGGCAAATTGAGAAGTAGAGTGAGAAATTGCCTCAATCAGGGGTTCCCAAAGCATATTATACTTCTGCCTACAGACCAAGAAAATAAATGAATGTTGTTATGACAGCCTGTACCAGCTGAGGATCCCCATTTATCCATTGCCACTCAGCTTTCCTGCGGCTCTAAATAATTCTCTGTGGCTAGTGACTTCAGCCATCTGTGCTAGTTCTGTCAGTGTGTTCATAAAGGTGTTACTTTGACATTGGATTCAAGTTCCTAACTTACAGAAGAAAGGAAGAAAACCCGATAGTCAAAAGGTGTGTCTAATGCTTAAAATGCCCTCTACCCTAATGAATCAGTAGATACTGTAAGACTTAAGTCTGAAAGATTTGCTTTGTGTTTGAGATATAACACTGGTATCCAGAGAGAATATATATCAGAGAGCTGTAAACCACAAAAGCTGTTTTATTTTTTTAAGACCTCTATAAAATATAACTCTTCTTGTTCAAACATTCATGGTCAGGTTGGATGAGACTGAGCAACCTGATCTAGTGGAAGATGTCCCTGCTCACTGCAGGGGAGTTGGACTAGATGACCTTTAAAGGTCCCTTCCAACCCAAACCATTCTAGGAAATGCATGCCACTACTTGATGCAACAGGCAAGAGGGACAACAGAGTCCCTTTGCTATGTCTAAAATGAAAACAGGCTGCCACAGCATTTGTAGGAATCTCTTTGGGAGGCGATTAGAAAAGTTCAGGGACTGATGAAGACTCGGGCGATTCAGCAGACTACCTGAACCTGTGCTGTGATTCCTGACCAGGCTTAATGCTCATGGATAGGGAATAGCAAAGGTAACTGGGACACTTCAAGGTCACAGTGTGCAGCACCTCCCTACTGGGTAAGATGAGTTCAGGAAAGAAAGGGTTTTTAAGGATTGCTGTTTAGGGTATTTCACATAAACAACAATTTATCAATAAAGTTTTCATTA